>JAODTR010020574.1:0-24719 GCA_025399935.1 Amblyopsis rosae
AATTTGTCGCTAGTCGCTTTTTAGAAATAAAGTCGCTAAGAGGGTCTGAAAAGTCGCTAAATCTAGCGACAAAGTCGTTAAGTTGGCAACATTGATTGGTAAACTCTCAGCTGCTTCCTGTAGTTGTATGTTACTCTTGTTTCAACCAATCAAATTAACAATAAAATGTGATATTTCTATTACGAATTTAAATAATATATATAATAAACACAAAATCAAGAGTTGTTTCCTAGATGTTGACCACCCTAGTAAATGAGTATGGTTGATAAACAAAAAGGCAATAAAGGTTGAAAAAAAAAAAAGATTTATAAATTTATAAAACAAAATAAAAATATTTTTCACCAAAATGATTATTTCATCCAATACATCAGCATGTTGATTTATACAGAAATAAGAAAGCTATAGAATTGAGGGTTAACAAAAAGTTCAATATAATGGAAAAAACTGTTCCAGTGCCAAGCCTAAAAATGAAGCAGCCTCAATTACCTTAACAAGTTAAGTGTTGTGTTGTGTTGACCAACTATTTTTTCACATTATAGGAACCATATTTAACCTATTATGTCATGTATGTTTCAAAACCACATGGTTTACATTGTTGCACTTCCTGCATAATGCAAATACGTTAACTTTTGGGACAAAAAGCAAACAAAATTCCCAAATGCATTGTGGGATTACCTCGACTTGTCCAACATCCAACAACTCCTCCAGCATCTCCTCCACAAGCTTAGAAGCCATGAAGCTCTGTGTGGCATTGAAGCCTAGCAAAACAGAGGAATACCCATAATGCAAAATTTTGGTCAGTCTGACTAAACAAACTTGGGTTTCTGTTTGGGTTTTACCATGAAGCCACGATGCCAAGTTACTAATTTGTTATGTCTGCAGCTGTGCTTGTGCATTTGCTCAATGTTACATTTCAGATGGGGTGATTGGAATAGAATCAAAATTAATTGTCAATTTGTAGCGCTCATCTTTTGTAAACAGCTAATGAGTCACCATAATGTATGCTACAGATGCTTCCCCTCTCATTCATTTGGTCACAAGAAAACCTTTGCATGTATTTTGTAGTTTTCATGTTCTCACTCATCCTGCCACTGTGACATGTCACGTGTGCCTAAGATGTTTCTAAAAATGTAATTGGCAACTCAGAGGAAAAGCAAATATTGAACTAAAACTTGAAATAAAAATAATTTTCCATCCCACTAACAGGACCACACAAGCACACACACACACACACACACACACATACAGCAACTCTTATACTGTATATACTGTATATGCACCCACATGCACATGTGCATGGACTCGCTCACACACACAAACATAATGCACATGTGCACATTGTGCTTTCCCTCTTGGCCACATCCTGAACCGTCTCCCTCACGGTTTACACTGCGGTTGCTTCTACAGGTACACACAGAGTTCGACATTACAGCCTCAGCTTCCTCCTTCAAACTAGTGACTTTTTAAACCTGCTGTGCGCAACGGGAAGCGGATACGAACATGAGCCATCTCTGTATATTGATGTAGAATGGCTGCCCTCTTCAACATAATGCATTGTATATCATAACGGATCTGGCCAAAGTCAAGCATGTACATATCTTCAGGGAGGTAACTCAGTCCCAGAGACCCGCAGAACACACTGACCACCCTACAGTATGGGGTGGGGTTCAAGGAGGAGATACTTACACATTCTCTCATGTATCTTGTTTGGGGGCTGAGGCGTAGGTTAACCACACCAAGGACAAGGCATGGAGGGAAGTGAAGGATTGTGGGTGGGGGGAGAGGTTTAGAGGAACAGAAGGTGGGAAACAGGTTAGTCCAATGATCTTGAGTCAAAACCATGTAACCTGTAGTCGGTTGAACCTGTACACTCTCCCCGCCTTGGCCATTGCGGCTGAAATCACCGGGTAAAAGCTGAGGGGCTTGTAGCATGACGTTGGGTTGGGACAGGAAGACAAGGGAGAGTGGTTATTTATGGTATATCGGAGTCATGTTTCTGAATGTTATTGGTCGTAAATGTGGAGAAAATGCTACAGAAACCAGAGACGAAATCAGCATTACACTGAGAACACTGCACAAATGTCCGGCGTTGTGGGAGTGAGGTAAACGCTGCATATTTGCCCTTCCAAATTGATCATTATTGTCAATTCATGTTGACAATGATATGGTTTTACCAATCATTCCTTGACAGCCTTTGCAGATGATTGGTTGCTCATAAACACCACCCACTTATCTCTCAAATAAATGATGCCTTGGCTTCCTGCGGACAGGACAGAGTCAGCTTACACATCATGAGCATTCCTGAAGTCTTGCCCAGTGCAAAGGCCTATTTACACTGCCATAATAACACAATTGTTCAAATGGGCTGTATGAAATATGAAATGAAATCGGAGAGGGATGGAATCTAGTCTGATATGCTTGGTTTCAGAGAGGAAGGAATCGGCTGTCTCGCCATGTTTACCATGCCCGGGATAAATAAATCATAATGCTGACAAATGTACATTGCTTTCCAATCTATGAACGTATAATGACTTTGTGTGGTTTCTTGTCACAGGGCACTCTTGTCAGATACAATTATCTACAGCAAACCTTTGTAGAAATAAACATCTCAAAAACGGGGTAAGAAAAGAAAAACACACTTAGAGTTAAATTGTTAACGTTCAGCCTGTATAGAATGTTGTTTACTTTGCGTTTATGGTGTATGTATACAGTATATTACAATAACATGTCTGAGATTTGGCAATTTTAGTAGCCTTGGAACCAAAACATTGCCCAACCAGCCAGATGCCAACACGTCTGGTTTTATGCTCAATATAGGGGGGCCGTGAGTGGAGCACATAAAAACAATGGCAAATACAGTTTCCTTTGCGGACACTCTATGGTGGTACAGTATCTTGCAGGTCTCTCCTCCCTGGTAGATTCCTTAATACAGGTCTTAATAAAACATGACCAGATTAGACTTGCTAGTGGTCTCTGAAGATAAACAAATACAGTACAAGGAGAACAGTGGAAAACTAGGCTTGCGTTTTTTTCTAAGCAAGTTTCCAAGGAACAGTCTGACAACGCAGGGCTGGAGAAGAAAGAAAAAAACATGGGGGGGGGGGTACAGTACGTGTTTCAGGCTGTGCCATTTCTGTCGAGCAGGAGATAAAATCGGTACAATGTCTGACGGTGAGGTATGTGTTTCTTTTCTCAGAGCTAAGTAATGGAGAGCGAGTATTCCCGAAATACTTATTGTGAAGAAAGGCCTGTCAGAGCATGCGGTCCTCAGCTTATAGAAGAGCATGTCTCAGAACATGCTAAAGTTTGGTTCCTATTGTGAGAATACCAAAGTGTACACATCAAAGACACTGTAATGGCTTTAAGATACAAATGCTTATCTGCTGGAGCTGCGTGTGGTGTCATTGCGTTAAAGGTAACATCATCTATTGGACAATAAGAGCAACAATTGTTTATTTCAACATATCTGTATGCTGTATCTTCACCATCAAATCTCATGATCTCATTGTCTAAATACTGATACAGTGCGTTCACATATTTACTGTACAGGCTCTTGCATCTTAAGTCTAGACGAGTATGAATATGGACCTGTGGTCACATTTTCATAATTCTGCAGGTAGACGGAGCCAAGCAATATGTGTCTTGTTGAACAAGCAAAAACTGTAGCATTGTCTGTGGTCTCTGTATCTATGGTCTGAGAGACGCCGTTCCATAAAACAAGGCTCCAGGGACCATATGTTACTAGATGCGTGGCCGTGGCCGCACTAGATGGCCATCTTTAACATGTCATAGAGCTGCATGATCCTCTAATGGTGTAACAAGACATCCCTAGCTAGATCGAAAGGGAAAATATCCAGAGGTCAAGCAAATATACAGTAATAGACAAGATGGCCCTGTGACAAAATTAGTTTGTTTTCTTTAAAAGGGCCTTGTGGCTTTGGGGTTTTAAGTTCTTTGCCCCACCAACCTTTTCCTCTCTATTTATTACAATTGAAGTCCCATGATGTGTGTATTCATTATGACTTTTGACTTTTAACAGCACAAAGGGAATGGCAGAAAACCTGTTTCATCATGACTGCAGTTCTGGTTTGGCCAAACTAAATGTCAGCTTGTTATAGACTCAGTGATGAGTGACTTTAAAGGTCCTGTTGACCATGGTTTCACTTGGCCGCTTTGGAAATGACATTGACATCAAAAATATCCTCAATAGACAGTTTTTGAGGTGTAAATGAATAGGGGCTGTTGTATAAATAGCAAAAGGGTTTAAAAAAACACAGTTCTTTCTAACGAAAACCAGTAGAAACATATATAATCAGAATGAGTTACGCCATATTGATACTTCTGTAAGGAAAGAAATGGACAAGAAAAGAAAAGACACAATAGAAGATGTGATTGCTTGAGACATGTTAAATCGCAAAGTCATAAAAGTAGAGACTTGTTTTCCCAAGCTATTTCCAAGTTAGTAACTTGCAATGGAGAGGCTGTAAAAGCTTAAAATTGCAGTGACAGTTGAGAATGAATTTGACTGTCACATTTAGATATCACACCAAAAAGTAAATGCACACTGGTGGCTAGTGTTATAAATAGTTCAAGCTCACTGGGTGTAATGGTCAGCAATGGCCAGTGGTTTAGCCAGATCTGCTCCATGTTTGAGTCTTTCCTGTCTTCACAAATACAGTACAGTCTGTACAACAACTTCCTCAGCTCAAACCTCACCAATGCTGTTTAGCTGCCCTTTATCTTTCTAGCCTCACTTTTCTATTTATATATTTGTTTTTATTATTTATATATTTACTTTAAGTCCTACTTTCCTATCATGTGCGCTGTCTTCCTACACACTGAGCTTCCCAGGCTGGCCTAGGTCTTTATATTTCAGGCTTTGAGGCTACTTCTGAAACAAAAGCAAAATTATGGGTCTGGTTTGGCTGAAACAGAGCCCAGTGACCCCGGCCTGTGGTTTCCTCAGGCCTGACTAGAGAGAGAGGTGAGGTGGGGAGACGCGTTTGTGTGAAGCTGGCTGTGTATTTGAAGAAAACCCCGAACCACAGCTAATTCAAATGTGCTATTAGCAGGGGGGAGGGGGGAAAGGGTGTGGGGGGCGAGGGGGTGATCTAAACTGGGGTTGGCCAACAATTTAAGAAAAAACGCATATTCCCGAGGACACCGCTTGTTTTTCCTCTTTTGTTGAGAGAGCTTTTTTTTGGGGAGGGGGTCGAAGGGAGGGGGGGCAGAGCGGGTGTTCAGGCTAAGCACTGTACTTATCAGCTTGTAAATCTTCAAGTGCCCACCGTACTTCCAAGAGCTGTGGGGGCCTTACGCTATTGCTTCTCAAATCTGCCGTGACAGCCGTCAGTCAGGACACTGGGTGTGCCTGGCAACATGAGGTGCCGAGCGGAGCGCTATGGAAATCCACAACAACACGGAGAGAATGGTTAAGAGCCAGGTGTGACTGAAGGTGTAATCATGACGGCAGCGCAGCAGTTAAGTCGTCATTGACTAAAGGCAAACTGTGTGTCTTGCGCTTGTCTTCTCATCCATTCTCATGACAAGTGTCATGGCTTGATGGGTTTGCCACCTGTTTAAGATTCAAGGCAAATACTCCCGCAGCATGCATGGGCCTACTCTGTGCTCCAATATATGCCTCTTTTGGTATATCTAGACAGCAGTAAATCAGATATAAACCAAGAGGTATGTCACGACCTTAGCAAGATGGGTCACGCTGAAATAAAACAATCGGTGAAGACAGTACACCATTTCTTCCTGTGTCTCAGAGAGCTTCCTTGTGTGGGATTGCATACTGTGTGGTCTTGGACCCTATTTAGACCTGGTGGGTGACCACTGTACAATTAGGTGCACCATGTTTCACAGAAGCAGCACAGAGTGGAATGTCTGTCAGTGGAGCAGACCTTCTCATATTTACCCCTGACGTATTCACCTCGACATTCATGGCCCTGCGACCGATCTGGCTTATGGTGATTGTTAGATGCAGCAGAATAATGACGCAATTCTAAAAACCTCACAAGACACTTGTTTATGGAAGAGCAGATCCTCCAAAGGAAAGACTTACTGCATGCGAAAGTGAAAGCCGATCCCATGGTCATTACAGAATGCAGACCTCACCAGAAGTCAATGGGGTTTGATTGGTTCAAAGGCGTTTGATATTGCGTGTTTTTGAATGTTGCAGGTTTTCATGTTACAGGTAGTTAACAGTGTTTAGCACATGTATTACAATACAGCATTCTTCATATATGCCGTATGTGATTGGCAAATACTGTATGTAACATACAGCATCAAATCCAGCAGGAGACTCAATCAGGATACAGTAAAACCCAGAATTGGCCACCTCCTCAATCTCCTCTTCAGCCACAATTAAATTAGTAAAGGGACTCCTGTTAAAACATACATGAAATTTTACAACAATAAATCTTTGACCTTCCAGAACAGCAAAAAAAAATTAGCGGTGAGTGGATTGTCCAGAGACGATATACTGTAGCAGACTATACAGATTATAGTTGAGTGTTTTAGTGAACTCACAGTGATATGATGTTTCACTTTGCATGTTAACACATAGAAGCAGATTTGATGTACTGTTATGAATACATGCACATAAATACAAGACCATACCTGAATACAAACATTATAATCGTGTCCTTTTTGGCATATCCTGCAGTGCCTTATGTTGCAGAAATTCTGCATATTAAGTATATATATATATATATATATATATATATATATATATATATGTATGGTGATTATATGAACCAAAATGCAGAGGAGGGTCATAAATCTATGGCGGTTTTGAAAGCATTCCCTTACAAAAACACTTCAAATGTGAACCTAATTTAATCGCATGTGCTTCATACGTTTATTATGTAAGGGAGGGCCTAAAAGCCACAGCCTTCCAGAATGGATAAAAATCAGTTTACTCCATTCAACTGTCACATTCACTCCAAAGAGTCTGATTGTTGTTCTCACTGGTGTTGGTGGGGAGATCCAGTGTCTGTGGCCCTGCTCAGACATACTGTACGATTGCCTCATCATCTTCCAGCCCAGCCGGCACATCCTTGAGACTAAGCTGCAGTAACCGCCATGGCTGCTTAGCAATGGCCAACCAAAAGCACTGGCTTTTCAAAATCCACAATGCACTCAGACCAGGCCGTTTCACTCTCTCCTACAATTACCATATACCACACACATTTCATTTCAAAACTCTGCCGCTGTTCCATAGAGTGCTGAAACCATGGACTGATTGGCAATGATAACTTATTTGAAAGAAGGGTTCTCTTAAATCAACCTCCTTCACCTCAAGTAGCCATTCAAAACCTGATCCCTGGACAGTTTGATGAGAGAAACCATTGCAGGATGATAGATTACATCGACCTTCTCCTGAAAAAAAAGCTTTTCAGTGCTTGATAATTCAGTAACGTGAGGTCAAAGCCTGCATGTCTGTTCCACATACTGTACTTGATATGTTTCTTTAGTGGCTTATTTGTCCAACAAAGGAAGACTGCGTTGAGCCACGGTCTGGACCAGTGTCATCATATTCACACTCTGGGAAAGGTGCTGTGTGTGGTCCTATGACAGAGAACGTTGACAGAGAACTATGGCCAAATCCACAATGTATATACGGAGAGTTCAGAAGCAAAAACATCTGTCCATCTGAAGGAAAACATAAATTATCAATTTAAAACATAATTTTTTATGAGGGTTCTATATTTGACTACAGTATATTACAATTATTGTAATTGTCACTGAATAAAAAGTAATTCTTCCAAAAATGTAACAAATTTAAATTTAAATATTGACAAATTAAAAACAAAATATGTCAGATGGACTTAGAGGTTCTTGCATCTGTATATATACAACAACACTGTCTAAATTCTGGAAATCATAGTTCATAAGAATGATGATTGTGTTATATATACAGTATTTACATTGGGCCAGTGTCTCTAACAGCCATAAGGATTTGATGCCACTTTGTAAAAGTGATATTGAGACAATACAGAAATCTCTGTTGTGTTTTAACCGATTGAGTCAATATAACCCTTTGATAGTCAATTAAAAGCAGAGCTCAGTGGTGTGGTGGGCATTGTTTTCTCCCATGAAAGCCCGGTGCTCTGCTTTGCTGGCTGTTGTCACAAAAGGGCAATAGCTGCTTCTTGTGGGATCCTGAACACACAGCTTGTCTGCTCTTAATTGTGGCGAAACCAACATCAGCAAGACTCATTCTATTCTATATTTCATCCCACAGGCACGTCAAAAGAATGGTTACAGTAGTTGGTGCAGGCTGCATTTTCCACGGGAAACAGCCACAATCCCCAAAAAAGCAAAGGGCAATGTCATCACCCTGGAATCTGAGAAATACCAGAACGTCTGAGTTTTATTACAACAAAAATGATTTGTGAGCACAAACAAATGTGGGGGCACAAACATGCTTTTTAATTGAGAAGGCAGATGGTCCAAGCTTTAACTAGGACACGAGTGTGCATTGGCCTGTGGGATACAAAAGAGTCTGACTTAACCACAGGGCTCCATCTCTGTCGCTGTGACTAGGAGACTGACTCTGGGGTTGGAACCCACAAGAATCAAACAGAAATCACCATTGTTGCCTCCGCAGGACACACAGACAGACCAATTCACATGGACAAGTTGCTGTGTGTTTCCGGCGATGGGTGTGCGTTGGTTGTTGTTTACCCAGCAAATGTTAATGCTTTTGTGTGTGTTTTGCTGTCTTAGTTTAGTTAGCTAGCGTTCAGGAATGTTGCTACTTCCACTTGAATATCAAGTGTTTGGAGACGCTGTTGGTGCAGTTGACTAAAACAAAATATTTACACTAAAATCTAAACAATTCTGGATTTGATCAAAGAATATTCACCATGTAAAAAGCTCATTACATGGTAGTCGCTGTAATTTGGGGGAAATCCCGCCAGTTGAAATGTATTGTAAGTTATCTGGACAGCCTGTATAGAAATGCTGCAGAATCTGTTTTCTGGGATCATTGTGGGGCACTGTGAAGAAAACCTCCCTTGACGATGTCTCCCCTAGCAAGCTGGTCATAGGATATTCTGTTTAATAGTTTACCATAGCAGGGGACTGAGTGAGTAATTTCCATTCTGCTGTGCAGTAACTGATTGTCTCAGTGACCACAACAAAGGACATAAGGAAGGGGAGACAGAGAATACCCGCCAGTATGGATTTATGGGAGCTGTGAGATTTACACTTTATAGCTCCCAGAGTCTTGTAAGCCTTAACTAGATTTTAACCCAAACCTTATCACCCCACAACAAGTAATTATGCCAGTTTCTATATAATAACATATTATAAGCATATTGTGTCAAAATATATACCTTTCTGAATTAGCTGTTAATGTAACTGAATTAATGTTTTTACATCTAGACATGAGAGGCAACTGAACTAGTTTTTTATCTGTAAAAATAACAACAATTAAATTAGAACAAATCAACAATATTGGCGTCAATGCTCCATAAAGCCAAGGGGTGTTGAGATGGTTTTCAGTGTGTCACCAGATCTTTTCAAGATGTTGAAATAAAAAAGTATTTTATGTTATTATTTTAAATCTAATTTTATCACTAATAAAATAGCCCTTTTATGATTAGATGTGAGCACTGCAAGCTATGAAGTCAAAATGGTACAGAACCACTGCTCTATTGAATCTGTTGTCTTAGAAGGTGTGTGCGTGGCAGATAGCTGTGTCAACAGGAGAGTAGCTTACAAACGCAGGACAGAAGTGTCCCCACATGATGGAGTGACCATCACCTTCACAGAGCCCTCAAACCTCTACCCTGCGAAAGTTAACCATTAACCAAATTCGCTTTGTGCACCACAACAAAAACATTTTGATGGATCTCCTGAGTGTCTGCACTCACAAGTGCATAAATCACGCTATTGAAAATCAACGCTTCGCATTAATCCTCAACAATGGTGAACCTTGTTTTAGTCAAGTAGAAATGTCTTACACTAGTGTGCCAAGTTCAAAGGCCCTACACTTATTAATATCACATAGTACAGTAACTCACGCACAACCTCTGTCTCTTGTGGTTCCCGGAAAATGAAATCAAGACACACATGTACAGAGTGAATGAAGCATGAGCACTGAGCACAAGAGAACAGGCAAAGATGCAACAATGCTAATGGAGAAACACCCAACGGCACATCATGACTGACATTAACTCGGAAAACGTTTTGATGCCTTGCATTTTTTCCCCCCGGGGAATCCAGCTGTGATTCCCTGTGAACAATTGGATAACTAATTCTCAGAGTCTCAATTCTGGACGTTCGCGTGTATGCAGAGACCGTGGTTTGTGAACAATCACATACAGATGTGCTCTCAAGGTTCAAACGTGACAATTACCAATACATAAACAGTATTTATCTCAAAAGTATTTAATTTTTCTTCATCAAAAATCTTTGGCAAACTTTATTTAAGATTTAACACCCTTTTAAATAAAATGTATTTAGTCATAAACTTAAGCTTTTATCTCTTTAAGGTAGTGATTTGCCTTTAATTTTAGAAAGAAACATATTATATAAATAATGCGCTCTCTTTGTCTTACTTAAATAGGCTTTGGCCTTGTCTTGCCTGTGGCATTACTAAAACCAAGGTTTGTCATCACTTTGTAGTTAAATATGGGGAAATGACCCAAGTGGGTTTAAGCAGAAATATATCCCTGCTGTTAGGAACTTGTGTGTTCTACGCAGTCATAGCAAGCTTTATTACCGGCTCCGCTGAGTGATTTAGTGACATCTGGTTGGGTGTGATATCTACTGCAGTTAAGTGCTGAATGCAAGTGTCAGACAACAAGAGGCAGGTGTGAAGTAAGTTCAAGACAATTACACATCTGACACCACACATCAAAACATACAGTACGTAATGGTTTTCCCATTGGAACAAAATGGTAGCTTTAAGATACAACGGCATGTGAGATATGGGCTGCATCCACTGAGTGAGTGTGATGTGTGGGGGGGTGGAGGAGATGGGTGTGTGTACACAGCCACATACAAAACATTACACCGCCAGACCCCGCCAACTCCCTGCTCGGCTTTTTCTTGCAAGGGAACCTAAACCGGTGTGAGGTCAGTGGAGCAATGATGTCAAAGAGGAGGACGTCTGTGAGGTCACGGTGAACGTCACACTGTTTTGCTGTGAGCCATGCTACAGCTCAACTTACACAGGCCTCCGCAGTGGGACTACACATGGCAGTTAACTTTAGCTGTTAGCATCACATTCATGTGGCACTGTTAAACCTGGAGTGATTACACTGACTCAAAGCATCACGTGTGCGCCATGTAGAGATTTCCGAAAGTTTTTGTCATTTTCAACACTTTTATTAAAGGATATTTACAAACCTTGCAGCCTGAGCATTGATACGTTACATACGGGAATATGAACAATATTAATCTTGATGCTTATCAAGAATAGATACATAGGGTTTCAACACTGCAGAAGTCTAAAAGGAATGAGTGGAATGATCTATAAGATTCTAATCCTGCATAAAAGTGCCTCTAAATCATTTTTAGGTCGACACCTCTATTTGGTCATAAGGAGTTGGATGTTAATGGATTCTCTTTATACGAAATGTATCCTGTTATGCGCAAAGGATGTCACACTGTGCTTTCCACAAATGCATAGCATGGCGCTGCTTGTAACAACAGACACACTCCACACTGAATTTTCATGAGAGCTGCCTGGCTCAATATTCCAAAGTGTGATTTATCCTCTGTATACTCTGGCAGCAGGTTTTGTTCAGTAGTGGATATAGGTGGTTACTTCAAGACCAGCAAAATATGGATGGCACACTTGTATGCTTTCAGCTTTTCTTTTGTGTCAACGTGGAGCCTCTGAATAATTGGTGGACCGTCAATCAATCTAGAAGAACTTCGGCATTTCATTGATTCCTTGGATCCTTTGGAAAAAATATGTTAAGAGATACAATTGTCTCTGTATCAGAGGAACATTTTGAGTTTTTAACATGTTACTACTGTATATAAGTCCCCATATAATTTGTTCCACAATATGATAGATTAGTATTTAAATTGATTTTGATATTATTGGAACAATTGTGCTTCGGGATAGGATTCTTTCCTATTAGAGTCCTAACAGACCTTTTTTTCTAACAAAGAACAAAAAAGAAAAAGAAAAGAAAAAATTTTTTGGTTAGCTGTCTGCACCATGGTAATGCAATATGGTGAAACTATAGTTCATGAAAATACATTATTTGTTACAACTAGAGTTGTACACAGGTTTCTATTGAATTGTATGTGTCTGCCATCTATTGGACTTCTATGAAACACCACTTTGGAAATTCTTTCAAAATTGACAAGTGAACATTTATACAACACAGGTTTGGAAAAAAAGCTAATTAGTGCAAGGCTTATTAGTGCATTTGAAGAATTATACCATTTTACAATAATTTTGGTAATTTATTGCAGTTTAATAATTTTGTGAATAACCTCAACATTCTGGTTGTACCCATCTAAAATAATTTTTTGTTTTTTTGTTTATGGTAATGAGCAAACGTGGTTTGTAATACAGAGAAAAATAGGAAATACCCCTAAATGTATTAAAAGAACTCACTTTTACCCTATAACATATGTTGTGGTAGACTGAGATAGAATGCCAGGAAAAAGCGGGAAAGGGTTAGCG
Organism: Amblyopsis rosae; assembly: GCA_025399935.1. Classification (NCBI taxonomy): domain Eukaryota; kingdom Metazoa; phylum Chordata; class Actinopteri; order Percopsiformes; family Amblyopsidae; genus Amblyopsis; species Amblyopsis rosae. The sequence goes on from JAODTR010020574.1 coordinate 12,665, forward strand.
CAGGATTCAAGCTAGCACGTGCCTCCCATGGCCCTCTGGTCTGGATCCTGGGGCGGCCTTTACAGTCAAATACAGTCAATGCACTGGGATGAACTCCCATTAGCCCCAGACCTGGGCCAGACACCATCATGACTGACCACTCACACACTAAGAGGCCTGACCAGTATTGTCCCACTGTGTATCACCCAAACAAACAGTGAGACAGACGACAGACACATAGCGTTCCTCCCATCATGTTGACTCATCAAGCCCACTGAACTTAGTCATACCGTAGGCTTCCACTGCAGGCAGCTCCTTCTTGGCCTTGTCCCCACACATGTACGTGGTTTGGTAGCACTGTGAGGGACAGGGACAAATGTCCCAGCTTCTTACTGTTCAGATTCAAGACGAGCCAGTCTTTACGTCACGGTTCCTCCAACACAGTCTGAATGTACAGGCTCAGTGTGGCCATGCCGTTTGTGTAAAGCTTTTCGTACCAACACCACTTAATATGGGTGCTGTGATGATCAGCAGTGCCAATATTTCTGCACATCTTGGTTCACTTTGTACTGAGAATTACATCTGTGATATAAACCCACAATAGCTTTACGTCAGAGGGTTCTGACATGTGCTATAAGTGACATAATCACTAATACTAGATGTGAAGTGAGCGTTGAGCGTTTATGAACGCTGAAATTATATGGTATGTGCATTGTAAGATGACTTAATTAATGACACTATTAGGAGGGAATTATAGTGAGACCAATATACTGTAGCTATTCGATGACGCAGCGTACATATGCCTGCAGTAAACATCTTGCCCGACACAGGCAAGACTGCATTTCATTATATCTGCAATAATTCTGCAAATACACTAGCCTGATGCAACCAGACCCAAAATTAACTTGGTAAATAGGATATGGATACGTTCTATTGTGTTATCAGTCGCTGCCTCCTACTGGGCATAGATCTCTGGTTTATTTAGAAACTATTGGACAGCCTTTAACCAATCAGAGTTGCTACAGCGGTTTATATCGCTTCATCGATCTCTACCAGCATTTAGACACAAACACTGGACTTTAACGTAATTGCATTTAGCCACCCTAACCGGTCCCTGATTGGACCGCCATGCAGGGTGTCTGTGCAATGTATGCGAACGCTAAAGCGATCAGGATTTCCAGATTGTAATCTCAGCAAAAATGTATTTTAGAGGAAAAGGCTATGCAAAAACGCTACACTAAAATAACATACTGTGCATGGTTATTCCCTGTAAACTGAGCATTTTGTAGGATCACAATAATCTACAAAATACATTTACTTTTCCAAGTTAAAATAAATGGCCTATCTTCAGAGCTTCAGAGCATGTTTCAAAATATGATACGGTCAGGCTGAGTGCATGGACATTTTGTTCAGTCCATATGTAATCTAAATCCTCTGATACATAAGATGTAAAGGAAACCTTTTTTTCTCTCCAACCAGACCATTTGGGATTACCTGCTAAGCTGTCTGATTCAAACCTACAGTACAGTACCACTCATTGGTATAATTATATAGGTTCCTTGTCAAGCATTTAGCAAATATGTACCATATCAAATGTGGATATAAAGAGGTTTTCATGTTCTGAAGTCAACACACACACACACACACACACACTCATTTAATTTGCTGTTTCATGTCAACCACACAGCTGACCTGCTGCCCTCTATTTCCTCTGAGGAGGATATCCCTCTTGAGTAGATCCTTAAAATCCATCACGGTAGATGACTGGAGATCCTGATAGATGTTCCTACCCCACCATTGTCTTTGAAGGCTCTGGTCGAGCCTGGCCACAGCGATGATTGCAACCCCATAGTTAGGCCATTACTGACATCTGCACGGCTTGCTCTGGGTCTCATGTGACCCCTTGTACGAGGGAGAGAGTTCTGGTTCACTGGTCAATGCAATTAGGAATGTGGTTTCTAGTGCACACATGTCTTCTCAACTACCTCAACTATCCACTGCTATCTTCCTCTCGCTCCTGTCCTGCAGCAAAGCTTTAATTCACGGTTGCTACATCCTTTTTGCTTGGGAAGACCATATTGTTCAAACTCAAACATTGGTTCAGTCTGGAATCTCTTGATTCAAATGTGTTGATTCAAAGAAGAGGCATGGTTAGTAGTGACTGGTCAGAAGTAGACCAACGTAGGGAGGCTTTCAGAAAGCGTGAAGCAAATCATGTCACAACGCAAAATCTGGATGGTTCTACCACACTCTGCCTTTCACAAATATACCAAAGTGATTATAATATGGACTTGTTATATGAGCATTATGGTATACTGTATATACAGTAACTCTTAAAAGATATAATATCAATATTTAGTCTTCCCATAATTTAAAACACATGCCCTGAAAACCTTTCAGCATATTCACCCAAAAGAATAACACTGTAGCGACAAACTGAGTTGCATTACTGTAACAAAAAATAATGTTTATTCCGTAGTAAACACAAAACAATCAATCAAGTAAAAGCGAATGCTACAAAAATGCTAGTGTTCATATTATGTGTTCAAAAATCATATCCTTCAATGTTTTGTTTCTAAAAGCATGCACTTTCAGTTAAAATATAATTCATAAGTTCTTATAGCACAAGGCTCTTTGGCTTAATTGTGTCTATTGTGCGAGATGCAATAGAGCTTGTCATATTAAATCATAAATATGTGCTCTCATTAATGTACATTTACAGGCAGCGTGTGTTTGTCAACACTGAAAAGGCTAAGAGCAATCAAAGAAAATTAATAATGCCCATCTAGTTCCTATTATAACCAAAACATTCAGCTCATTCCCTGTAAGATCATTCCCATTTTGTTTGCGTTTCTTAATTGTGTTGACTTTAAAGGAAGGTGCAGTAAGCTGACGGATACAATGGTACGCGGAATACTTAGAACCAGAACTCCGAGATGAACACATATACGTTGATGATGTTTTGTTGGGAGTTGCTGTTCAAGCGATTGCTCATGGACAGTTTGAGCATAAAGTTCATAGGACCAATCAGGCGCTTCACCTGCCGCACCACCCCTAGAAGAGAGACAGAGGAACTGGGATTCAATATGGAGCATCATTCATTTCTGCGGTGTATATGGTTTCTTAAAACAAGAAGGAGGGAGGGAAAAGTCATATAGTCATAGTCAAACACATTGCAAGGTATTGCCTATTGTGTTATACTGTTTATAAATGGTGATATTATTAGTATTGGAAAAAAAAAACGTATAAATACAGTATTTGTTACATGTTTAGAAAGAAGCCACAAAACATGATCCTCATTTTGTTTTAGCAATTTACTGGTTCAGCTTACTGTAACTGACTTTAGCAGAGAGTTACCGTACATAATCACTAGCCTACTATTTGTCAAAAGCAAGATTATCATTGTAATAACAACCATACATTTGGATTGTAAATTGTGTTGAAAGCAAGCTTTTTCACGTACAGCAGGCTTCATTGCCCATTAATTACCCATTAACTACGCTAGCTATTAGTTAGTAGCAATCAGGTGCCTAATCACATTGTTGTTGCCAGGTATACTGAATAGTCTCATTACACCGCGAGTACTGGATGTTGCCCAGGAACCAATGTGGTTAAGCATGCATAGTCGATGTATTAACCTACTGTTCTGGTTGTTGAAATGGTATGTAGCTTTCTAGTTCTTGGTGAACTTGATTTATTGAACTTGCAATGACTGTGATAGAGCTCTAGCACATATCCCATTGCCTGACCACCTTTCACATGTGCATGTCACATGTACAGTATTATCCAGCTTATCCAGCTGTTAACAGGTCTGCAGACCATCGTCTTGTGACCAAGTGCATTGCTTCAGACGATGACAGGCATGTCAGAGGGATCACAGTTTAATTCCTCCTTCTCTGCAGATTCTTTATTTCCTTCCACCCTCTCCCCGTGGACAAGACACCCTCCGCCACGTAAAAACAGATGGGCTCATGAACACGGAGTAGATCAAATAAAAAGAACGACAACAACCACACAGCACAACGCAAAAACCATTACAGAATGGCCATGGAATTCGTTTGGGAGCTCCTTTCAAGTGAACATGCGATTACAGGGTGAAAAAAACAGCAGTGTTTATACAAGCTGTCAGCAGGCTTTTTCACCACAGAGGACTGGTGACATTTCAGCTCAGGCCAGTTTGAAATGGCATCTCTGGAGTGCAGTAAGCCAGTACAACCTCCACACTGTCGGCCTGCCATTGCCTCTCTCCCAATTGTTTCCCTCGCCTTCACACACGTCCATAAGGTTCAATAACAAGCACAATAAGACAATCAATGACACGGGACATTGTTCACTTGATATCCTCCCCTCATATGATCCTCCCTTTCGTCCACCATTGCTTTCCCTTCCTGAGGAGGGCCTGATGTTTGTGGCACCATCACTGTGGCCCACAAGGGTAAATGAGTCCCATGTGTTCGACGGTGGAGAGCAGTTGCAGTCACGCGATACAGCCATGGAGGCACTCTTCCAGGAATCCCATCTTTAACTGTGGAGTAACAACCTATAGGAGCATGTCTGCTTCTGCTGTTCTCTCACTGTCTCAAGTTCTCCATATCTCTCTCTCTCTCTCTCTCTTTCTCACCCGCGCTCAGTTGCATCGCTGTGTGGCCGCTATAACAACTCCAGAAGATTCCAGTGATAAGCGCTTGGATGGCCACGAAACGGGGCCCATTTCTGCCAGGGTTGCCCCCATTGTTTGGTGTTATGGTTCTCTGTTGCGTAGTGACACTCCACGGAGAGCGAGACGAGGGTTTTATTGTTTCCAAAGCGTCAGCGCCATCCCAGAACCTCCGCTTGAACCCATCGACAGCAGCAGAAATGTTAAGAAAAATAAAGGACATGGAAAAAGAGATTGGAGCCGGGGTCTGAAAGGGGATTTTTAGGCCAATCTAGGTGACACGTCTCGACCAATATAGGAGACATGTGTACCAGAAACATGCATGGATAATGGATGGTGAAGTGGAGATTCCCTACACTGTATCGAGAATAATATATATCATGTTACTTACACAGTATGTCAGCTATATGCCTCTCAACCAACTAGCCAGTTAATAACATGGAGAGTAACCAGAGTTCAGAAGGTTCACAGTTTGCTAACTGGACTGATTCACAATCAGTTCACTGGGTTCAGTGTCAAACCAAACACTCAATGAAGATGAGCGAAACAATAAAATAACACTGAAAGAAGAGTTGGACAACCGCAGTCGGATGAGTTTCACTCATGAAAAAGCATGTTTTATTGGGTTTCGAATCATAAATAGTACCCAAAACCTATACAGAATCAGCGTTCTTCATAACCAGGGTCAACTTGGCAAAAGAACACTGCAAAAAGTTTTGAGCATGTTTCAGTGAACAAAATAATCTTACCTCATTAAACGATAAGCAATAAAGATGACAAATAAAACCAATGTTCCTATAAGGAATAAGTGGTCAGGAAATCTGAGTTTGCATTATGTTTATCCCTACATTATTTTGCCTTACTTAAACTATACTGTAAGTAAGATTATTATCATCTTTAAAAGGAAATAAAACAAAATATTATGAAGCACATAGTATATGAAATCTAAGTAAACTAAATTTAAGAAAGAACCATTAAAACTAAAAGGCATAAACTATAAATAACCTTGATCCATACCCAGCCCAAACACTGCTAATCATCAGACAGTATTAAGCACATTATTGATATAAATGGTACATTCACTAAATACTGTATAAATGTGGAAAAGATTTACAGCCTTTCAGTCTGCAATAGAAGCGCATTTGTGGTGTTTAATTGTCATCTCAACATCATTTTGTATAATCACCCACTGCTGGAATATCTAAATGATCTCTTTATTAGCACATTAACTATGGGAGCTCTTGGGCCTTTGAAAATACATCCCAGTAACATTATTGCGTCGCAACACAGAATAAAACACCACATTCACTCAAAAACACAACACAGGTTTGATTCAACATCTTGTCATTGTTTTCTTTGGTTTGTTGCACAGCGTTGTGCGCAAGGCTAATTGTGCTATTACTACACAGAGGTACTGTGTCTGACTCTGAGACATGTGGCATGATGCCAATTCATTGCATTTGACCATTGGAAGCTTCTTTGGAATCCGTACATGGTGACATTATCTTTCCATGAGCTTCCTATCAAAACAGTGGCATCCCCTACGAGAAAAATCATCCGCGGTGACAGCTAGACCTCAGCACAGTCAACACAAACCTGAGGTGAAACCACAACCACATAATCAGGGTGAAGATTTCTCTCAGGCTGTGAAACAACCACATAACAGGTTGCCTCTGATTGACCACCATGCTACCATTACCTGCGATCCAAAGAACAAAAAAGAAAATAATAACTCCACAATTCTCCCAACTGACAGTTTGTTCTGTAACTGGGCTACATGCTAATATCATGGTTTGTGCTGCTGTCTGATATTCTCGGCAATGCGATTGTAGTTAAGAGACGGTTTGCGGTGTTCCACACAGAATGTCTTTCCATCCCAGTGAGGTAAATGCCCCAGGCGCTAGAGGTGATTCTGCCATCTCTAAATGCCACCATCAAACACACAGCTGCACATCTCTGCTGCCCCTGGAACATTCCACCACACCATAAAATAGACCCGTAAGTAGAAAATAGCTCTAAATGCATGGTAGTAGAGGAGACACTGCCACAAAACAAAGTGAATCAAATGCCAGCGAGCATTTGTCATCCTCTATGGCCACGAGGGCTGCAATATTGACGGGTAACATGTAAACAGTACAATTTCGGGTTTTTCTGGTTTCTACAACTCGGCGAGGAAGTGTATGACAAAATCCAAAATGAACGGGTTTAACACCAGAGACAAATGAAAAGTATGCATTGGCCTTACCACAGTATTGTATAATTACATGCTGAATGTGGCACGATACATGCTTACTACAGTGAGCCCACTGGAGGCAGGCCAGGTGGAGCTTTCATCGTTCCTTCTAAATCAGTGAGTTGTTCTTCACCATGGACACAGTAAGGTACGGTGTAGTGTACAGGATGCAATAAAGCCATACTGTACATTGGGTTTGGAGTTTTAGGAGTTTCATTAAGCTTGTTCTTTATTCATGTGGTATAGACGTGTTCCCAGAGTACTGCTGTCAGATGCTCTATGCTTCTTTAAAGTAGTGCCCACTGAGAACAATAGCAGGTCAAATGCTAACACGCCAAAAATCTACTATAAGCTACTGAACTTCTATTTTATAAATAAAGTCTGGCTAATTATGCTTTCTGGAAGCAGCCAGAAGGATTGGTCTTAAAGTGTATGGTATGCTGGCCCTTGGGGGCACTTGTTGTGTTTAAGGCCTATGTCACAGTTAGTCCATTGGTCCAGGCTGTCTAAACAAAGGTCTGACCACTATAAAAGGCAGGCTGAAGACCTGCACACCCCTGCACTGCAAAGCCAGCTCGCGTGGCTTGATATTTTAAGGTCAATTAGCAATGAGCCATTGCTCAAGATCCAGCAAATGTCCCGTGGGTCTTTTACTGGACAGGTTGTTGTCGTAACATAGTCAAAAAAAAGGGAATGGTTAGTTCTTTTCTTGGTCCTTCTCTTTGACTTTTTTTTGTTTGGTGGTTGTCGGGTGAAGCAGCTGAGATGACAACACGCGACATTATCTCCACCACAACCTTTGCACTGGACTACCAGCGACCTTTCCGATCTTGAGCCCCATAACTAAGGAAGAGAAAATAGCCTTTGCGATGTATTTACAAGGAATATGAAATTCGAACCTGCTGACTGAATTGAAATCCCTCAATTTGAGTACACGTAGATCTTCTGAAGCCATGTGAAACCACATTTAGAACGCAGAGCGCTTACAGCATGCATATAGGTAAACAAACGTTAAAGTTGCAGTATGAGAATGAGTACCAATGACAATGAATAAAAATTAATGAATAAAAATAAAACATTAATCTTGGAATTTTAGAAAGCATCATCTAACCAAAAACTGCTTTCCAGCTTCTTTATAGCAGGTTACGTGCACGTCTACTGTATGCACGTGCGTGTGCAAAGCGGGACAGACTGGTGGGGACCACCAGCGGTACACTAATGGGTGGAAAGAGGCTGTGTTCATTAACCCTGCTAATCCTGTGTGGGAGTCATGGCTATTCCTCATGAACATGGTGCGCTCTGGTGGTCTGCTGTTGCCATGCCATGATTCACCCAAACGACAGCCCTCTCCAAGAGCTCAGAAGAGGCTTATCTCCTGTGCAACCATGCGGCCCGCGCTGCCAGAGCCACAAAAGGCTTCGCAGCGAACGAAGCACCCATGTCTCGCACGGCGGGGCCACATTCCACCAGACACTGTCGAAAAGCCTCCTCACAATATAGGTCCAGTGTGTGCGCTCCCTCCTTTATTCACACTGTCTGTCTGCCTGTCTGTCTGTCTGTCTGTCTCACTGGCTGCCAGCAGTGTGCTAGTCGCTGTGCTAAAAGGCATTTATTGTAGGGTAGAAACCGTGGGAGCATATTTCTACCTGCTTTTATGAAGTGGGTGGAATTTAGCTGTGGCGTCTCAGTCTTGCAGTCTGCCCAGGACTGTGAAAGACAGGGATGATTCATGAGGAGCAAATCCGAGGGAGATACAGTAGAGGCTTGTAAATACTAGCGTGGTTACAGTATGTAGGCCTAATGCACGCTTATTTGAAGTCAAAATTCAGTCTGTGTTTTGTTATGTGTTTATTGTATGTGTGTGGGTATCTATGAGGATGATGTATGTACTGTAAAGGCCGCTGCATACTACCAAGTACATGACCTCATGCAACAACTCGGGCTGTTCCAAGAATACCAAGCATCGGCTATATCTGTATACAAAAAAGTGCTTTGAAATTAGCGATATTTATAACTACAATTTATATGTGCACACATTGTTTTCCGTGAATTGGTGTTACTTAGATATTCGCTAAAAATGTGTATACGCCTAGAACACTCATTTGTGAGCTTAGTTGGACGTCCATTGCAGTCTGTACAAGCTTCAGCCTGTCGCACAGAACATTTTGTAGGTGTTCCACGGACATGGTAGGTATGCCAGGACCTTAAGAGGAACAACGAAAATAGGGAAACTTATGCTTGTTTGATCCCCGAGTTGGTTATCTGCTGTGTTACAGTAGGTTAGATCACCCAGCCACTCTATTGCACAGTGGCAGCTTACAACCTGCACAAGTTGCACAGCAACTGTTGCTACTTTTGTGATGTGGATTGTACGCATCCACAACTGCTGCGAAAACATGCTCGTCTTGGCAAGTGGACGCGCAACTTATTATCAGGATGTAAATGAATGAGCCTTTATCTTGGATCATATGTATAATAACATTACCCTCTCAGCAACCAGAAGGAGGAGCCTTTGAGCAAGGCACTGTCTACTGTAGTTGCTCAAGCATTGCTTCCCATCTGATGTTGGGATCTTGTGTCTAATTCATTAGAAAGTATTTATTGTTGAGTATGGATACGTGATTTAAGCGCAGACAAGAATGTCTATACATCAGATGGCCAACTAGACCATAATCATTAGTGTGTCGCGTGACACCCCCCTAAAATGGCACGATGCTCCCTGCGGAGTGTTTTCTGCCAGTGTTGTCAGGGGCAGGAGCTATCCATCCACATGCTAGTCATTCCATTATCAGCTCTGGTCAAACAGCCTGTCCCTCATCATCAATAGTGTCTGCAGTGTGTGTAATGCATTCCTCTACTGTTTGCATCTGCAAACATGGGTGAGCCATGTCAGAAATGTTGTAGTGTTATCTCCCGTGTGCCTACCTGAAAGGGGATCTGTGTGGTCGCTTCTGGTTGTCATATGGGCATGTGTGTGTTTGTGTGCATGTAATATGTGCTGATCATGTTTTCCTATGTTTGAGGGTTGGGTGTGTTTGCACAGATGTGTCAGGCTGTCGTCCAGATCAGACAGCGCTGGAAAACCCAGTGATGGATTACCCGACAGTATGTGGTTCCTACTGTGTTTGATGCGCTGTGAACCCAATATGGTATCTGTGTGTTTGTGTGTGTGCCTCTCCACACAGGCCTGTAGTTACTGTATTCACGGAGTATGACTCTATAAAAACACATGTGAGGTTGTGTGTGTTACATTTTTTGTAAGTCTGTTTTTTGCACTCCGTGTACAAATGCTTTCAGTAATGATGGACAACGGGTGGGTCTGTGGGATTAACACATTGAGTCAGTCACTTTCAATAGAAAAGTCTATTTGCCAGCCCAACTCATAAAAAATTATTTTCTCAAACTTTTGCAAAACACAATGTGGACTCATAATTGCCTCTTTTGTCCCTTTCAAAGACAACATAAGTGGCCAAAATAATGCCCAGTGTTAGCTTGAGTCCACGTTCATTAGTGGAGTCTTAATGTCTGCATTGGAAAGCATTGGAAATGTAAGCTTCCCCAAGTGGAATGTCAGCTAGCCTAGAAGGGTAATTACTGCATGCAACACAATCACCGGCAGTACAGGCCGCTGTATTAAAGGTGGAGTCAGCGATTAGCTCAATGTGGGTGAGAGACACTTCACAGCAGGCAGAAAGTCTGCAAGAGCCCCTGGTTTTGGACATCTAACAAGCCACTGACTATGCAGGAGCGGCCTCCAACACACATACAAAGGCTGTGTATGGAAGCGTCTCCATACAAACAGGTCTTTCATGTGGTTGTGCGTTAAAGTGCTGTAATGCGCGGCGAGACAGTGAGGCCTAGTGTGAGGAAACGGAACAATACGATTCCCCACATGAAGTGAAGCGCCCAGGATTACTTCTGCTCTCTCTTTCTTTCTCTTCCTCCACTGAACGTGCACACACACAAACACGCACACACACACAGATGCACATGCGGAGAGAAACAGCGTAAGCTCAACACACAGCGTTTTTCCAAACATAATTATAATTCCTTCACTCAGGCGAGTCGTTGTTGGTCTACAATAAAAGGTACCTTATTTATGTGAAAGCAAGCCCAAATATAATCCCCGGCTCACTGTTCGTCTGCTGCGAAGTCTGTATACAGAGGATTATACAGAGAGGAGTGTCTGACAAGCACTTATTGTAGGTGAGAGAGGAGCACGCACTTCTCAGTTTCAAACCAAAACATGAATGTTTTTGTAATGCTGGTCTCAACCACACGGGTGGTTCCAGAAACAAGTCATATGTGATGCAAATCACACCAACCACATCTTCTGTTATAAACTAAACAAGGCCTGCTGAAAGCTGGACATATAAACTACGTTTTAGTGTACTTGTGTGAATTTGCGTGCCTACATGAGCAGACATCTGTTTCTCCGCAGCCTGCAGAAGAGGGACACTCGAACGCGGCCGGCGGGAGCCAATGACAATGACATGTGCTCTCACTCCTTCCACTGTGTTTACACTCTCTCTTTCTCTCATCCCTTAAAGACAGATGTGTATACTGACAAGCCACCCCTTCATCCATCAGCACCAAAACTCTCCCCCTTCCACTGTGCCTGCATCGCAGCACACAACCAAAACACCCACCCCAGACAGGCTCAACAATGTGTCATCCTAGCGCCCGCAACACCCTTATACCCCCCAACCCCCCTACTTGGGGCGGAGGCTCCCTTCAGCTCCTCCACAGGCATGCATGAAGGCTGGGGTCACCACCAATCTGCTGGATGGGGTGGGCTCCTGCCCAAACATGTGTCGCTGTTACACACCGCCTGAGATCAAATCGGCTGCTCTGCTGGAACTAGAGCAAGACAAGGCAGGGACATGTATGCTGGTTCCTTCAACGGCTGACGTGCGCCAGGACATGCTTGTGAATGCGTGTATGCTATTCACCTCGGCTGTGGGTTCACCGTCAGAGCAGGCTGCTGTAACGCAGCCCCGGCAGTGGTTGGATGGATTAAATGGGGCCTCCTCTAGCCGCCACTACAGAAGGAAAAGTGATGCCAAATGTTGGGGGAGGCAGAATCAGCCGGTCGCTGCTTGTGAAACGACCAACCAGAGAACCTCTTTCATGAGGAGACCTGGGGGGGGGGGGGGGGGGGGGGGGGGGGGGGGGGGGGGGGGGGG
>JAODTR010020584.1:0-24718 GCA_025399935.1 Amblyopsis rosae
TGCTGATGTTGCTCGGGAAAGGGAAGTTTGGGGTCCCTTGCTGAAGCTGCTGCCCCCGCGACCGACTCCGGATAAGCAGGAGAAGATGGATGGATAGATGGTTTTTACATAGGTTTTGCGTACTCTAAATTGTTATGGCTATTAGCATTTCTACGTGATGCAGCCCATGCAAAACAAGAACACTTAATTGACACTCCATGTGTGCATGCTGATAAATGTTCCCTACGTCAATACCAGGAAAACAACGATGATGTCATCAGCATGAATAATACCTTAGTTATGGCCTTAGTGATTCTCTGCTCTGACGTGTGTTGTCTTACTCATCTAGACATTAAGCCCCAGGGAAGCTGACCCCTTGGCCTGTATGCAGCCTTCAGCACAAAAGGGCAATCCCACACATGTCCAAGTGGGTTTAATGACTTATGGCAAAACAGTCTCAGGTTGTGCACTGTGCCGTAGGTGGATTTTTTTGGCAAAACAGCCTCTCAGGTTGTGCACTGTGCCGTAGGTGGATTTTTTTTTCTGTGCTTGGGTTTTGACTTCCTCAGACCTTTTCTTGAAAAGCCCTAAATTACCCTAAATTATTATTAACAACTCAAAAGTGGCACCCAACTTGGAAAGTGTGGGGGGGAGGGGGGGGGGGGGGTAAGAGACACCTAACACAACTATCACAAGGTCACCTTCAGACACAAAGTCAGGAGTGTAGCTTTAAATGTTTTCACAACAACCATTCTGTGCTGGAGTGAGAAGCTGAAGTCTACCGCCTGTATAGTATGTTTGTGTGTTCAACAACTGCAACCAAAGCTGGATCAGTTGTGTTGTCCCACCTGTACTCATGAATCAATTGCAGCCAGCACTACAGGGCGGCATGTCAGTTAAACGTGGAGCGCAACGCCTTAGGCAACACAGTATGCCCTGCTGCTGCACATTCAACACTAGGCCAGCTCATGACACGATCCCACATTTCCTTCAACAGGCGCTGTGTGGGTAACGAATACAGTACATGCCTGTTTTGGCCACGGATGATCTAACAAAACAAGTTGAGTGATGGAGAACACTCAAGCGTCGGGGCACGGTCCCTGACCTGTATCCTTTCTCCAAGCACAACCTGTGAGAAATGACGGACAAGCAGAAGGCGTAACACGCCATAGGCGAGGACAGAAGACGCAGGCGTTGACAGCCTTACGAGAGAGAGGGAGCTTATTCGGGACAAAAGCTACAGGGACTTCTCACCCGCTCCACCTGACCTCAACATCGGTGTGCGCATGGGAAATCTTCTTACAGTACACACACACACACACATACACAAAACTTTTAAACAGAAAATGATATACATATACATAAACAGTATACACTATATATTTTTGTATAATAACTTATGTTATTCATGTATTGGGGGGGGGGGTTGAGAATGACTTGATTTGAGTTTTAGGAATTGATTACCTGAGTTAACTTAGTCAATTTAGGCTCTTCCACTGCATTGAGGTCAAGCAGATCTCCAAATAGTGCCGGGATCATGGAGCCCAATGCACGTTTCAACAAAGTCTCGCTTCACGCCGCTGACAAAACTGCAGCCACTCAACGGCAGCCCACCCATCCCGATCCAGTAAAAGTGTAAAGAGAGCTCCTTGACCTGGTCCATTACAGACTAGACCAACCAGGGATCCGCTTGTTAGCAGGGCAAGTTACAGCAGGCTGTCCCCACTGTTGACAGGCTCCTCTTTGGTTCTTCCTGGCGTCACTCAGTCAAGAGGGGAGAAGCACTCCGTCAGGATTAGAGTAGACAAGGTACTCTTTGTTACCCCTTACCACCATATTTGTTAACACCTCAGACATGGGGGCATTCTCTCTGGTTCATGATCTATCGGGATAATAATCTACAGCTGTATAGCCAGAGATACTGGAATAATAACAAGATGGACCACTGTAATGCATTTCAAAGGAAGCAAAAATGAACACTTCCGGTCTCTTAAATGGGCATTTCACCAACGGCATTTTGCTGTGGAGGCTGACGTATAGGCAGCACCCAGACAGCCAAATTTACCGTGCACGGTCTGAAACAAAGTCAATTTACCCCAAAACAGTTTGATGCAGAAATACCGTCGTGGCCTCAGATTGATCGTAGGTACTTGGGAATTTATGTAATATACTCAAAATACCCATTAAGACAAAATAAAGTGAAATATTATGGTGACATCCATGTAACTCCCCATTGAATTGCATGGAACGCTGAGGTCATTCTGGTCTGCATAAAGGGTGAAAAGTCCTTCCTACCATCCAAAATTAAAACACGGAAGAGCCGCCATTGAAACCTCTCTGTTTCCATTCTCTCTGGGATAGCCTTCTCACCGTTCTAGATGGGCGCGTGCACACATGCACCAGCCAGGGGCCTCATCTGTTTACTGTAGCCACATACAGCCACATGGAAAATATAGAGTTGTATATGAGTTATAAAAACCATGCATAGGCATTTCTCTCCGCAAAGTTCACTGTATAAATCCCAATAAAATGTAAATGTGCCCTGCAAGAATGCAATATATATCTCAAATAAAATATCTAAGTCTACATACAAAAACTCTCTCAAATATAAAGCAGTGGCTCGGTGGCTAAAGCCTGTCAGTTGACCGAAAAGTCGCTGGTTCAAACTTTATTGCCTCCTGGCTGTGGCAAAGTGTCCCTGAACAAGACATCTAACTGCTCCCAGTGATTGTATGGCGCCTCGCATGGCTGACGTCACCATCGTTGTGTGAATGTGTGTGAATGGGTGAATGTGAGGCAGCACTTTGGGTCGCCTAAAGGTCATAATAGCGCTACATTAATGTACTGCAACATACCATCAAAATGTTTATGACTCACTTCACCTTTGTCAAGATAATCAATCTAGCTGACACGCGTGGCACATCAAGCTGCATGGGAACAATTTGTGTTTGTACTGTCAAATTAATTAGTTTAAAATGGAAATGCAAACACATGAAACACACATCCAGGGGCTCCAGTGTGAAAGCACTCTATCCCTCTTCATATGTGTGCAAATGTGCATGCAATTTGCAACCAGACGAAGCGACGAAGCGAAGTCAACTCCTCAAGTTGTGGGCGAAGGGCTTGGTATGTAGGAGTCAGAATCTCAAACCGCGGTGAGCTCCATTGCTTAATCTGTTGGCTCTATCTCTAAAACAAACGTTGCTCGGGGACGGGACGTTATAAGGTTCAGTGAGCTCTAATGAAGATAAAACGAGAAACATGGAAAACTTGAACGTCGATATATGTTGAGAGGTACTGAATAAAAATCAGGCCATAAGAGCTACTGCCTCATCATTTTCTTTAAAATACTTCAATTGTATTGCAAATTATTTAAAATGGTGTCATCCAATTCTTTCACAAAAATAGGTCAACCTGACAATAAGTAAAATAGATACAGATACTGTAACTGTACTGTACATGGTCTTTTGAGTGTAATGGTAAATTACATACACTTTCCACATCAATTGTTGTCATTTCTGTTCTTTACTTTGTGGACTCATAATAGCACCCAAAAGCAAAATTCACAGTCACCTTTTATTAGAGTGAGTACAGTAGACATGACAGGCTGTGGTTGCCATAGCAATGCACTTAGCTATTTTTCAACACAACCACGAAAAGTATGCACGTTCCATGTTCACTTCTTCTAGTCTTTCCAGATGCTCTCAACGTTTCCAGACACTTCTCCCCAGGAAGAATATAAGGAGGCGCAAACTAATCCGTTCAATCGCATGTTGTGTACTCAATCGGTTCAATCTGTTTGTACAGGCTAAAGGGGTGTCTTCAGTCTCGGGGGTTCCATGCAGAGGTCTGAGTCACAGCCGTACTGGAGTGACATCACTGAAGGCCAACCGCTACATCACATCTCTCCTTCCTGGCAGCAAAGCAGCCATCAGGGCAGGAAAACCATGCTTGCTCTCATGTGTTACAATCTCAACGAAAAGCCGCAATCTCTTAAGTGTACTTCCAATACCTACACTCTTTGAATACAGTAATTGAAAGCTGATGCCAGGGATTAAAAAAACATGTTGGTGTGACTTGAGTTTGTTATATATTCTGCCATCTGGCATTCCTGTCCTGGCAGATACATACTGTAATACAGTGTCCCTAACAAGACAACATGGTTTAATGCTAAAATACATAGTGAGAAACAGATGGAAGCCATTTTGGACAGGCATATCAGTTGCTCATTGTCAGCCACGGCCAAACGATATTCTTTAGGTAAGACCCAACATAATGTTTTTGATAGATCCAATCCTCAGGGTTCTGTCATAATACCCCAACCAACATTTAAACAAAACTATTGGAATAGCAAAATCTATTATGCAAGGTGTTAATAGCTAGATGGGACTGGTACACACTGCCAAACTGTCTTTCACAACAGTTTCATTCAGCTCATGATAGTCCCAAAAATGAATACTTGGGATGAATATTTCATTTTTAGTTAAGTTAGTATTGGTGGTATCACAAAAATACTGTTTTGTTAGAGCTAATGAAATAGATATTAAGCAAATAGAAGGGATGTACAGTAAATTCATTATTTTTATTATTTACATCTCTGCAACTGTTACCCTTAACCTCTTCATCCTAATCTACAATCTTTAGAACAAGCAGATCATTTTTCTGCTGAAAAGGAAATGCTATGTTTGCTAAAAGACAAGACAAGTTTACGTTTTAGGCAGTTCATTTAATTTGCCAAAATTGCATGTTTCAATAATTTACAGTAAAGTCTTCTTGGTTCAACTGTACTAACACAGGGTCTGAAGTTTCACATGATCTGAGTAACCCTTACACTATAATCACAAACAGACACATACGCCTGAAGCCTCTATAAAGTACAGACATCATTCTACATGGCAGGGTGGGCTATTTAGAGCACCAATCAGAAGGACCAATTTACTTGGAGTATTTTAACGTATTATAAAGCTTTTAAGTGTAGAAATACAATCTATTGACCTGCCATGTCTAGAAATACATCTAGCAAAAATGTCAGATGTGCCTGACAACAGTTGATGTGGGATCAAAAGATTATTCACCAGACATTCTTAACTGTTTGGTTATAGGGCTGCAGAACTATATAAAAACCTGATACATTTACCAAATTGAATTTACACAACATAGTTAGCTCTGAGACCTGGTGGCAGGTTAACACAGACTTGGCTGAACCTCAACTGAATGATGGCCGTAACTGATAAAAGGAACACAGTGATAAAGTGTGTTCATTGATTCCTGGGCATCAAACCCAATCTGTCATTCTGGAGAAATCTATGAACTCCATCAAAACACAAACAATTCTCCATTCAATGGTGCTCCCCCTCACACATTGGAAACACACTGCAAAGGCTGGGGCATTGTTACGATGTGCGGTCTGCGACACTTTGTTTGTGTTCCTATTTAGAGAGCAAAGGGCTGTGTAGTAACATCTGATTATTTATTTATTTATAAAATAAATAAATTTAGCATGCACACAGAGGAGATATTCGCTGACGTACTTCACTGCAAAAAATGCCCTTTATAATATAAGTGCACATATATTAGCTATGTGTTTATTCATGTTTAAAACAAGCAGAACTGTCTGTCAGTGCAGTAAGTGAATATCACTTGAAAAGATTTCTTAAATTAAGTGCACATTTATTTAAATGAAGTCACTAGATAAGCCATTAATATTAGAAACAAGCCCAACTAGATTTGAAATCTAAAAACAAGATTATCACACCGTTAGATATAGTTTTTGCAGCGTTAACTTACAATTGCTGACTATACCTTTATTGCAAGGCACGCCCACTCATGTTGCTATCCATAAATGTCTGTGGCTATTCATATAAATTTATATTTTACTATTTTTTATTAGAGTTTTTATTAGAGTTGTCTTGCATCATAATGTTCTCACAGAGAGCCTATAAACTTCCATCAACCCTGCATGTCGCCTCGCCTTGATCTCCATGGCGTTAACAGATCCTCTACTTATGCACTAGAGATCAAAGCTGTTTTACATCTTTCACAGAGAAAGACCAGGGCCGTTTTTCAGCTCTTGTAAAAAACCCATGGACATGCTCTCCTCCCAAAATTGTCTAGGCTTATCCAGAACCTCTTTTATACAATTCTGCTACAGTATATAAATACACTTGACTAATACTTACTTACAGTACTGTATGTACAATCAGGTTGCAATTCATTTAGAAGAGTTGGTTTCTACCCAAAACTAATTCATAATGTTATAATTTATCAGTGCCTTAGTTTAGTAAGCATTTCTACTGTACTGTAGAAATGCTGTTTGGCATACGTACTTCTTTATTGCACAGCCATTACAATATGTTTATATCTGAGACACACAATTGGACCATGGATGTAGAGTTTTGGACAGACCACACATGCACTTGCTAACCTGACATGCCAGATGGATTGTTAGACAAGTCCATCTAGGGAGCCATCCATCGAAACTGTTTGAAAAGGCAGGCAAGTTTAAAGGCAGTTAATTGTATGAACCAGCTGTCTGTTATAGTTGTTTTGTTTTAAAGTTGTTTTAGCTGTCGATACACCTACCGCTGAACGCTGAAGCTTGCAAAATCACGATAGTATCGCGAGTGTAACAACACTAGACGGGGGATGTTGAAAACTGGGTCAAAAAACACGAGAAGGCTAAAGTTGAATCCAGGATAGCGTAACAACGGCTCAGTGTAGTTAGGAACAATACTTCACAACTTACAGAGTCAGACTGTCTTAAATACAGTGCACAGGTGATCAGTATTCAGGTAAATGGGATCTGGGATGTTTGTGGACTGTTGATGACGTAAAAGGCGGTTCTGATGAGAGGGAGTTCCTGGAGCGGTAAACACTTGCTGTGGGCGCTAACGCGCGTTCCCGCGGAAGTGCACGGGCGCGGATCTTACAGCGAGGCTATATGCATTTGCTTGCTTACACCATAGACTGTAAAAAATACATGGATAAACCAAACCCTCTGTAATGTCACCCATAGGTTTTCTGAAGAATGGGTTTAAAGCTCAAGCTGTGCTGACTCTGGCAATCGCCATCTTGGCACTGGACTTTGCCTATCTTTGGCTATCCATAATAATGGGATTCATGTAATGCCTTAATATATTTTCAACTGATGAGTTACATAAAACTGCACCCCTGTACGTTGTCATGATCAGGAAAAACTAGCTATAGAGACACAACTGTTTTTTGTAGCATGTTTATACTGTAAAGTTGGACATTTTAACATAGGAGTCTATGGGGATTCACTCGCTTTTGGAACCAGTGGCCATTCGAAGAACTGCAGCGTTAAGAATTTCAAAATTTGATTAATGTCCAGAGGTTCATGCCCACACCCACGTGTTATCGGGAGTATTTTCAAAAGCTCTCTGGCCAATAAATACACACTACCATTTTATGAGAAGAAAATTGGAGCAGAATAACTTTAAGAGTAACTGCACCCTAAAATTATAGGACTGAACTGTAATGAGAGACACATCAATACTGGTGTTAATATTCACAAATTCTAAATGTTCTAAATATCTGCGTACTGCAATACTGTCCAAATGGATCTAGTCCATTCAAAATTGTAAGTGCACAGTTCTTGGGCATAGGCTAGTATATTCAAGTCACCAGGAATTTGCATTTAAGTGCTTTATTAAAAATATATATATTTGCAGGGGAGCATCCCCCGCACCCCCCTAACATTTCACTGTCCCCGTAGTTCAAAAACACTCCTAAGCCATGGGAAGATGGGAATGAATTCTCATCTAGGTATAATGTTGATAGGCTAACTTACTGTATATAATATTTTCTGTGGCTCCAGACAGATAAATATAAACAAGTTTTGGGCACGAATGGCTCTTTTGATAATAAAGGTTGCAGACCCCTGATCTAGTATAACAAAACACAGAAATCTAGTCAAGCCTCAGTTCCTCTCTCGTCTTTCATTAACATACCACAAGCAGCCCATCTTGAGAGACACACCCTCATATCTACCCATCACTATGGCATTGAGATGTACTCAATGGCGATCATCTGTCTCTCTATTTTGTTATGTGTAGTCTGGGTACTCTCAATTTAAAACTGTTTGTCAGCCCAACCAAGTAGCATGCATGTAGTTCAGTTGGTGCTTTAAGGAATTAGGTTAGCCTGGTGTAACCAAACACAATATTCACTTGGTCAGTATTGTCTGACCACACTCCATTGGGAAGTTGCCTCCTACTGGGTGTAGACCTCTGGTTCATTTTGAAACAATTGGACCGCCTTTAACCAATTAGAGTGGATAGAACAGTTTTGATTGCCTCATCTAGCTCTACTGCCATTTAGTAACACGCTTGACTGAACATCATCTCACTAACCCACCCCGATTAGTCCGCCAGGAGGGTGGCTGTGAAAACGGTAATGCGACCAGTGTTTCCAGACTATACTCTCAGCAAAACATTTTGATCCAACGGCAATAGTCGGGCGGAGCCAGGCTAGCAACTAGGTGCCTGTGTTCAGTAAATCATCCCCACATGGTGACAGAAGGTGATCCGATAGCTATCTGTGTCTAAAAACACACTGTCAAATGCTTCTTGTTCTGATTATTTGAAGACGGTCCAGTTCAGTCTAATGATTTGACTGACACATACAGTATACTGGCACTGGCAGATTCAACAGTTTTCAACTGAGAATTTACAGACTGTAAAGAGGAGAAGATTCCGGCAACAAAATGTCATTTCTGTCTCCTTGCACCTCTAGCATACACACAGGGATTAAATTGGGCCGGAGCCAGGCGGAACTGGGCTCTGGTACATAGGAGCTGCAGCCTCGCGAGGCCATCCTGATCTCGGGCGTGGTTTAGGTGTGCCGACAGCGAAAATGACCAGATGGTTCATCCAATCAACTGCCAAGTATTTTTTACAAAGTACAGCCATTCACAAACAGCTTCAATGTACGGCTCCCCAGATGGACTATTGACAACAATTCCTGTGGCATGTCAGGTTTATAGGAGCTGTGCTGCGGCTGAACTCTTAACATTTTCATTAGGTAAACCATTAAAAATTATGTTGAGGGAGTCTCCCGCATTTTACAAGCGGCTTCCGGACCCCCGCAAATAGTATAAAGTCTCGCGTAAAATCCAGAGAGAATAGAGAAGGGGAGGGGGGGTGCTAGGAGGTGCATGAAGACCTCACACACACATACATACGTACACACACACACACAGTATGTACACGTACACATACACATACACACACTGCTCACCGCCCCATGGCCAACATGTTGTCCTCCTGTTCAAATGTACGTCTTGACAACACCATCCTGCTTGTCAGGCCACAAGGATAGTTATGTCTTAAGCGCTACATGCCTCCATGCCAACACCTGTGCCATAAATCATCAGCAGGCTTCTACACGTTACATAACTCAGCGGGGGGTTGTCCAGGTCAGAACTGCCTGTGTAGGGGGCTAGGTAAGTGACTGGCTGTAGAGTCATGAGTTCACTTGCTCCAGAGCTTTGAAGGACAACACTCTATGTGTCTTATAGGATAGATGGTGTGAGGATGGTGATTTGCTTCAGGGTTATGCAATTAATAATGACTTAATAAATAAAATTAATAATGAAGGAATTAATAAAATGTATAGGATAATGACGGCTGCTTGTATTATAGTCTCTTCATGAGAGGTAAATATCACAGACAATGTCACAGACACAACAAATCTATCTGAAGTAAACACTCTCTTTTCTTAAAGGTACATTCAGTTATTCTTGATAACTTCGAGCTCAAATCAAAACAGTCCTCCACGGTAGCACATCACGTCGAAATGCATTGTGAAGTGTAGTGCTACGGCTTTGTTGATACGAGCGGTGTTTGCCACTTTGTTTATCTTACTATTGACGAAGCCAGGGCTGTGTAGAAGTATCATATTCAACACGCACAGAGAACGGCACACTAGCGAAATGCGAGGAGATATTTGGTGAAGTCGACAAAAAGTCTATTATCTTACATTTAGCTTGCAATAGCTGTCTTTACTGTTAATAGTGGTTTATTTCCTCTATAAAAAAAGGAAATAACAACAGAATTGCACAAGATACAATGCACCTCAAATCAATCTTCTGTACCATACTTTTTTTTTTCTTCTTCATTATTAATATATACTGATGTTATAATAGCCAACAGTGTTAAATGTGAGTAGAATACTCCAGGCTACATGATGCAGGGTAAAATGATATACTAACCATAACACACAATGAGAAAAGAACAGCATGTACAGTAATACAGTAAAATGTGAAAAAGTGCACAGACACACACACACACAGATGTGACCTTACAAAATCCAAAAGCAATACTACTATGCCACATGCAAAGCCTTTATATCCATCCTTTATGTCGTTGATGACTCCAAGATGATGGCCATGGCACAACACATATCATTTGATCCTTGGGTTCGGAATAGGGAGCGACGTTCCAATAAAACAGACAAGCTTCAGAAAGTCCCTCCCTTTGGAGCCAAGCTTTAATGCAAACCCGTACAGCAAAGGGGGAGAATAGGGGGGCCAATTCTGCTCCTAATGGTGATTTCACCCCCTTTTCATGTGCCATATTGTACTGTAACTGTATGTGTTGTTCTCAGTTCAGTTCAGTGTTGGTGCATCTTTGAGATGATATATGAAGTGTACACCCATGGAAGTGTACTGTAGTATGTAATACTGTACTGTTTGCTTGACAGGTTCAGTTTGTTGCATTTTGTTAGTTTGAAATGAATGTGCTTTTACGTTACGTTTTTTACGTTGCTTATCATCTCTGATGATAACTCAACTTGGGCGTGATTATTGAACAAAACAGTTGCTCCTGCCCTTCCCTCAGCAGGGTTTGGAGTGTATTTGTGTTGATTACAGGGTCCATTATTGTCAAAGATCATTATTCATGTTAACCTGCATGGCAAACCCATCTGTTTTTTACAGTTCCTCAGGATGACTTTGTCATCCACATGGGCTGATTACACGCAAATGAGTAGCAGCCCAGAGGAATGGCGCCACCCATTCTTTGTTACGTCAATCTCAATTTAAAATGTACATTAGCATGCATAGAGAAATTATGCTCAAAAAATGGTTACTTCTAACTCTTACTCCAAAAACACCAAAATGACATCACCACTCTGTCACACCTACACTGTTTTCCACACTGATTTATCACAATGTTGTACATGTGTATGCGATACCCCCATTCCCTTACTATCAAGTTTCTCTCAGTATCACTCAGCAGTGGTGTTTGGATTTACTGGACCACAGTAGCTAGATCTTCCCTGACTAATTTGAATGGCTGAAATGTTGTTTTTAATCAACACATTCCCTGTTGGATCTAAACTCGACTCCTGTGTCATCACTACAATAACACGGTTTTCCGTCAGCTGTAGTTGCTAGCAACAAGCTACAGCAGCACATTCAAGGCATATGTTCTACTCTTGTAAGACTGATCTACACATTCTAAGCCCTACATTCATGTGAAGACCAAGGGTTAAGACATGTTTAAAGCATACAGCTGGCAATGTAGGCAATATTGAAACACCTAAACCTTAATCTTTAAATACAAACTATCTAAATTATATAATTTCAATTACCAGCATTGTTTGACAATTAATTTAAATCCTGTGATATCATTACAACAGTAATTGTTTTATTGTTAATCCCTCTGCAAAACAGTATTGTTGCTGGACAACACAATCAGTTTTATAGTTATCTTTTAGCATTTTCTGGTTGAGGTCACAATCCTTGGTCAGTTACAGGATTTAGATGTGATCATGTGGTCGCTTCATAAAGGTTGAGTCTGCGACCATGCAGATATCGGCACAATGACAGTAATGTTTTACAGATTCTACCAATGGACCAGAAGAGACAATTGACCATTGTCTACTAATAATATGCTGGCAAAAAGACGACTGTTATTACTGTAAGTCTAGGCCTTTCTGACCACGAAACATCTCTTTATCTCAAACATGTCAGGTTTGAGATAAACTATCAAATATCTCTCTGAACAATACATTTCCCCTATAGGCAAATATTTTACAAATTTTCTAACAGGTTAGAGGTTAATATGTATAGGTTCTAATGCCTGAATGTTGTACGGAAGAGATGTATTATGAAAAATGAGCATCCTCTAGGATGCAAATGTTTCATAATACATCTCGAATAATACTACGAGAGGCTATTATTTCATCCTGCAAAGCAATATTGAATTTGCCAAACAAGAAACCAGTTGTTTAACTACGACGAGGGCCTCTCCCACAGCCCCTCTGCACTGTCTGTTGAGCATCACCCCAGAGACACACATTGCTGATATCAAATAGCTTCTCCTTGACACCAGACTGTATCACTTAATGATCTTCAGTGCCTTGGCCAAACAAACGTGATTGATTTACACTCTACATTTAAACTCTATTCTGTGCGTTCGCGAGGGTCCGGATAATTAATGATATTTTCCTGTAACACCTGGATCCTACACATCTCGCAGTCAGCCAAGAGGAATCTCTCCCAGGGAATGACTGCGCTCGCAGGGCTTCTATGCATCACTGTTCTATACCAGTGGTGCTCAGAGTGGGGGCTGCTTGGAGCTGTTACGCACGACAGATGTCTCAGATGTTCCCAGTAAGCCACGGGGAGGACTGTTTGCCAGGCCATTATACACTCAATGGACTCATCACGGAGAAACATTAATAGCGGACATACTAGGTAGACGTACTGTGAGTGTGTGTGGGGGTGTAATGTCAACTTGAACTCACAGCCCCACTGTGAAAACAGTGATTCATACTGTTTGTGCCTGACACGGACATAACCTAGAAACTATTGAGCCACATGCCCCAACGCCCCCACTCATTTAAGCTGCTGTAGATAGGATTTGAAAGTGGCAATGAGAAAGAACTAAAACAGAACGACAGCAATTTTGAAAATCAACAACCCAAAAAAAACACCAACTCCCCCTCTGCTCCCTGTCTCTGGAGGCAGTTATTTGCCATAACCTGACATGCCAGATATCTGTTTCTGTTAGACACATCCATCTGGGGAGCCGTCCATTGAAACTGTTTTACAAGGGCAGGGTGCTTTCAAAATAATAATTGGCAGTTGATTGGACGAACGTGTGAACCAGCAAAGTCTGTTGCTATCCACACTTGCAGTAGAAAAGTCGGGATAAAAGTGAAAGCATATTTTCCATTGAGGATAGCCTTTGCTCTTCTAATAAATTATAATAATACTTATGCTATATATCGCATTGCATAGGACCTGCCTTTCAATTCCCCTTCTTCACGCCTAAACCACGCCCGAAGCTAACTACGACGCTGAATGGCCACACGCTAGGTTTACCGGCCTGAGACCATGGGGGCTTGCCTGAAACACAGCGATTTCCAAGGTCTCCAGACTGATTCTCGAGCCAAAGTCAAATCTTGCAAGATCAGGATGGTCTTGCAAGGTTCGCCAGACCAATCACAGACAAGGTTGATAAAAAAAATGTATTAATATACTGCAGAGGCAGGGTCTAATAACCATAGCTGACAATTTCAAGGCATTCACTCACTCACTCACTCACTCACTCACTGACAGCTGAATAATGTCTATTGCATTTCTAACAAATGTCTCTATACCTCCACAATCCTACCTACAGTTCCTTTCAATTATGTGGAGATTCTTGAGAATGTAGACACTGTAATAGGTGAAGGTCAGCCCCTGATGACTCTGATCGCCCTTTGCTAAAATGGTAGGATGAAAGGGCCTCTGACGTCACAGTACAAGACTTCCTGGTGCTGTGGCGGTGATCGCGGAGGCAGTCAACGCAAACAGCCACCAGAGTCTATAGCCCATGGGTGATGAAGGTAGCATTCCTTCAACAGATTGAGTAGAAGATACAACCTTACTTAACATAGCAGGCACATATTAAAGCTATTTAAGAGACTCGTGATTCATGAATGCAATTTGAAATAAGTCTAGTAAAATCTCACAGGATGCCTCTAAACTGTGGAATACAATGTAGACTGGTAGAGCAGACTCAAATAAGGATATCTGCTTTAATCAGCTATGTTGACCCAAGCACTAATGACACAGAGGTTATTCTAAAAATGTGCATGGTCCATGAGAACTAACCCGTTCCGCAAACCGCTTGTGTTGTGGAGTACAGTCTGTGTATTAAAATACATTAATCACAGAGCATAATACTATCTAGAGAGCAAAATCCCAGCTGTTGAAAGTTCAAGAGTTCCAGCATTTCTGTGTGTCACTTGGAACTTTACGATATGTCCTTCATTCCTTCTGTATATTACCGTATCTTTAAGACACAAGCATAAGGGGATTCGCCAATTGTCCACCAAAACAATGGATGCTCACTCACAAGGAAATTACACTTTGATTAGCCTAGGTTTTTTTCAATGCATTTCCATTATAGACCAAAACATATTTCCAATCATTGTAATGGCTAAAACATAATATTCAATATGATATAAACATGCCTAGTGCCTACATATATTTTCTTCAGAGGACATATTTTTATTCTAAAACAGAAATCTAAACACATTGTCTTGCAGCCACTAGAGAAACTGCTGTTTTGGTATACGATCACAAGGCTCAAACCTTCCTGCACCTAACTCAACGTGACTAAGGCCCCACTGAGCTCGTACATTTACTGCATGCTTTCTGACAGACCGCTCGCTAAGCTACCGTGACATTTTCAAACCAAGCAAGTCAGTTTCGGGGCAACGTTTGTGTTTTGGGGTGCACTATGATGTATACACAGAGGGACATAATGCAACATTGTCACTTAATTTAACTGCCAAAACATATGGGGGATACACAGTACCGTATTCTTCAGGCCTGAGGTTCGCTGTTGTCCCCACACTGTCGTCTTCTCTAGTCTTACAAAGGCCAGTATTTAAAGTGATGTATATATAGAATATACAGTACAGTAACTACCACCATGTAACACGGTGGCCCAGTGGATAGCACCATGGCCTCACAGCAAGAAGGTCCCGGGTTCAAACACTGGGACCCAGCCTTTCTGTGTGGAGTTTGCATGTACTCACCATGTCTGCATGGGTTTCCTCTGGGTGCTCCGGTTTCCCCCACTATCAAAAGGTTAGGTTCACCCTCCAGCCAGTGCCATCTGACCAGTGACACTGGCTCCAATCTGGAGTTGGTCCCCGTGCACTGCACAGTGGCTGCCCACTGCTCCCTTGAGGGATGGGTTAAATGCAGAGGATGAATTTCGAAACATGTATGTGACAATAAAAAGCACCTTAAATGAGCACTCTGAAGAGCAGGAGCTTTACTGGTTTGTTACTGTACAAAGGGTCAGACCCGTACGGTCGTCATTTTGCAGGTGAAATAATTCACACAGACCTACATACTGTAACCGTAGTGATGTGCCTTGGTTAAATAAATGTTTATTAAACATGTTATAAATAAATAAATGTGGTCCGAGCATGTGAGATATTTCTTGGCGTGCATGGAAATATCCACGGAAAAACAGATATAAGGCTAATGCTGCCAAGAATGAAGTACAACGCTGTCTGAGGGCTGAAATATTCTCATTTGATGGCACAGAAATAAAATAAACAACATAAAATCAGCTTTTTTACCTTATATGGCTTAGTCATGGGCTCCTATAATTGTTGGACTATACAAAAAAACACATTCTTTCTCCGAGCGTCAGGAGAGTTAAGTCCATGGGTTTAAAGCTTGACAGGTGTAATGCATTCTTTCATAAATCACGAAGAGAAAAGCGCTCTTGAGAAAAGAGCAAGAGAAGCATGTTCTTGTGTGCAAGATCTGCTGCAAAGGGATTTCACTTCAGTCGCACTTCCGTCACACTGGGCATAGCACATCAATTACTAGTCTATTTTGACACCAGCCCTGTAAAAGCATCTCCATTTGTCATGCTTCGGTGTGTGGATATCGAGCGACACAATGTCTATTGCACTGATCCATTTTTTAAGCACAAAGTCCTTTTTATGGTAGTCTAAATAAAAAAAGTATTAATTAATTAAAAAGTTGAATGACTGATATAAAGGCACATACGTGACAATTAAACCAAACATCATATCTTATATCGTCTTATGATATACTGTAGGTTTTTGGGGTTTTGATACATTGATTGACTTAATGTGTTAATGGTAAGTAGTGGGTATAATTGGTCATGAGTGATATGATGTCCTATAGCCATTGTCATTGTTTTGGCTCTGTCTTAGATACCTTAGTGCTTAAGAAATGACATATACTTAAAAGTATGATCAGTTATTGTAAAAATGTTAAAATTCAGTAAATATCTACTCACAGTCCGCAAGCTGCCCGTTGATGTTGATAAAAGAATCTGGTGTTTCTGAACTGGCTCTATAGGAACACAAACACAGTGGTTCAGAACACAACAATATCCTTTTACAATGTATACCTCTGTGTCATTGAAGGGAGAGTTATTTTTATTTTAAGTTCAAACATCAACAAGCTTTCTCCAGAATGACTGACTACCTTTAATCTAACTATATATTTCTATATTATATGACTATATTGGTTTTAGGAATATTTCAAACAGTACATTACCCTTTTCATGAACACTTTCCAGCTACATTAATAGTGGACCATATATCTGCAATATACTGATGTTTGCACCGACTGAAGCCAAATGAGGCAGCCACGTAATAAAGAATCTGCTGTATAGGACATACAGTATGCATGTCCTATAGAGCAGATTCTTTATCTATGGTCTCTTCACTGAAACAGAGAGCAATGTACACATTTATATGGTACACAAACACTATATTTAACATTTCCAGTTTGATGTGAAACATTACAACCCAATGTTAAACTGTGAGTGGTATGAGTGAGTGCAACAGTGTGTGGATGGAGAATCTTACAGGAACTAAACAAGCAACCTCATCTGTGGTCTGTGATTTCAAATCAGTCAACCACACACAGACAACCACCATATACAAATTTCTCTGGAGCTATGACAGGATATGACAGTTATGACAGGAGCCATGACCTCTAGTCAAAAGCAATGTCTCTCATCATAAGGGTCTGACCATATCCAGTGGAAGCCCTCAGCTCAAACGACATTTTTGCTTGTCTATTTTAATACACTTTTTCTGAATTGTGCATCTTTACTCATCCAGAAACAGGTTAATTAGATGCTGAATGCTGTTATCTTTCTAATTACCATATATTCACTGCAAAAACTAACACCTAACTTAGTGAGATAATCTTGTTTTTAGATTTAAAATATATTTGGACTTGTTTCTAATATAAATGGCTTATCTAGTGACTTAAATTAAGTAAATTATCAATTATTTTAAGAAATCTTATCAAGTGAATTTCATTTGCTTGTTTTAAGCAGAAGAAAGCTCACAACTAATATGCACTTATATCTAATAGGGCAGTTTTTGCAGTATTATGTTTCATATAGATTGCAATTGACTGTGAGCACTACTTACCCACCATGCAGGTAGAGATTAGTCTGTTTTATGAAATACACTAGTGAATCGGAACAATTTTCAAAACAATATAGTGTATACAGTATGTGGAATGCTTAGGGTATTAGCCATGGGTAGCACTTCAGCTAGCAGCCATAGTTTCACCTGCAAACAAAACCAACTGCACATTACAAAGAGTACAACTAAATCAGCTGGGTTTAAATGTAAGCAGGCTGAGAAGATTTTGCAGAAACACCAGCATATATGGGCACACATTGGTCCAGGAATAAACGTGTGTTATGTTCCACAAGGCCAACTTCTGACGTAAAAGTTAGTTTGCAACCACATCTTGGAGTTATTATCAGCCGGTTTTATTCAAACCAGAAATCCATGTGCAGAGCTCAGCCCAACATGTTTTACTAACAATAACACAATACCTAACTGCAGTTAAAGTAGTTATCTATGAATTTTGAAACATAAATAAACATACCGTTGGCTGCCATATATCGTTGATTGGGGCAATACAACAGTCAGTGGTGCGTGACCTGAATATCAACCAGTGTAATTAAATGTGCTTCTCATCCAGAGTGTTGCAGCACTGTGCAGATTTGGGGTGGGGATGGGAGACCAAAAATAAAAAAAACTGGATGTTGAAAGGTCTGGAGAACAAAAAGAGCACATTTTAATAACAATATAACCATAACCAATAAAACCCACCATCATTTCTTGTAATGTTTCAGATGCTGCTGGGTTTATGAACACGAAAAGAAACTGCATTGAGAAAAGTGTGTCATTTGCGCACAGGTCCACTTGTGGCCAATGTTTTTACATGCTAAAGTGATGTGAACAAACCTTGTTCCTGCTGATATGAGGGAGGAGTAACCTTACAGCCCGAGCTTGGAAGGTGAATATGATATTATGTTGACCTTCTCTCAATGCACCTAGGGAATATTGTCTGAGTAGTACCATCAATCACATGCAGTTCTGGTAATGGTCCAGATCTCCTGAACCTTGACCCCTGGAACGGTTCTCCCAAAGTTCATCATATTTGACCCAATACATTTCCACCAAATCTAATGCTATTTGCTTCCCTAACTCATAAAACCCAGAGAGATACAGTACAGATATACAAGATTACCTGATTCCACCTCTCCACCATGGGGGCTCAGACCTTCAGCTGCTCTGCCCCCAGACTCTGGTACACACTTCCACTGCACATACGACATGCCACATTGGTCAACTCGTTAGCTAAGCTCCTCATAACCCACCTCTTCAAGGTTGCCTATGACCTTTAACCCTTTGTTCCACTGCCACTTGACTCCCTTGCCCTTCCAACAAGCATTCCAACTAAGGTGTTTTTGAAAGGCGTTCTGAAATAAATGTATTACTATTATTATTACATAAAGTGTATATTATTAAGCGTTGGATTTCTAGGAACATAAAAAAAATAACTGTCCATACATTTAATATCGCCACTTATTTAAGTACAATATCAATTAAAACCATGGCATACAACAGAATACTGTGCAGACTCTGAACATAGCACTGCTTACTGCTAAACTAGAATGAAAATAAAAAATGAAAAAGATGGAATGAAAGAAATTAAAAACACATTTAACAACAGATATGAAGTATTATGAACAAATTGTCACTAAACTAGTCAGTTCTCAACTGAGCTGAAAAAGAGATACTTTTGAACTCAAACTAGCAGTAACCGTTTTACCATCAAGGTTACACATTATAGCTATACCACCCTTTTATGGCTGAGGTGTCTCTCTCTCCACAACCTTTGACAACCTGTGAAGGAGCAACTTCTGGAAGGTCTCGTCAGTAGACTCCGGAATAAGGAATTCCAGCAGTAGATCACAGATGCAGTAGACCAGATGCCTGCAAAGTGTCAAAGGAACGTGTGGTTTTGATAGGGCGCTGTCAACAGTGATATCATAGAACCAGACAGGA
Source organism: Amblyopsis rosae (assembly GCA_025399935.1). Classification (NCBI taxonomy): domain Eukaryota; kingdom Metazoa; phylum Chordata; class Actinopteri; order Percopsiformes; family Amblyopsidae; genus Amblyopsis; species Amblyopsis rosae. Next base: position 19,378 of record JAODTR010020584.1, read on the forward strand.
GAGAAAGCTGGCACCAGACAGAATTATATGTTCGTCTCACTTGTTTATTTGATGGTCCTGTAATGAATCCATCATGGTCTCTAAGCTTAGCCTGTACTTCTCAGCATCCAGCATATCTGTGACTAGATCTACGCAAACACATTAATCAAGGAGATCAGATCCATCTATCTTCATCCGCTTATCCGTAGTTGGGTCGCGGGGGCAGCAGTTCCAGCAGGGGACCCCAAACTTCTCTTTCCTGAGCCACATTATCCAGCTCTGACTGGGGGATCCCGAGGTGTTCCCAAGCAAATGTGGAGATATAATCTCTCCACCTAGTCCTGGGTCTTCTAAGGTAGACACCTTCCTGAGAAAACCCATTTGGGCCACTTGTACCCGTGAGATCTAGTTCTTTTCGGTCATGACCCACCCTTTATGACCATGGTTGAGGGTAGGAACGAAAATTGCCTGAGAGATCGAGAGCTTTGCCTTCCGGCTCAGCTCTCTTGTCGTCACAACGGTGCGGTAAAGTGATTGTAATACCGCTCCCGCTGCTCCGAATCTCCGGCCAATCTCCCGCTCCAGTGTCCCCTTACTCACGAACAAGACCCAGAGGCATTTCATCTCCTTCACTTGGGGTAAAGACTCATTCCCTACCCGGAGTAGGCACTCCATCGGTTTCCTGCTGAGATCAGATATGTATGTTTTACAGAGAAAATAATAAATGTGGGGAAATAGGGTTTCCAAAAGGATGCATTTCAGATCATCTTAATTGTAAGAATTCCAACATATCTAATATATTTAAACAAGCAACAGACAATGACGATCTTAGACTCTTTTTAGAGGTGCTCAAGCACACCTAAATTGCATTTAAGAAATATCGGTGAAACTGAAAGAAATAAATTCTTATTTTCTGAAATAATATTTAGCCAGTTTCAGCCCTCACATTCATAGACATATTTATACAGCCTTTTAGTTGTTATATAGTGACATTTGTGACATAATCGCCTGTCAAACTCCCATCAGGTGTTGAGCCCCCCCTATAGGTCTGATGGTAAAATCTCCCCTGGGGGTCTAATACAAATCAGTAACTATGGTTGGCCTGTTCTTCAGTACCTGGCAGCAGCTGCATGAGGCAATCCAGACACTGTCTTACTCTCTTCCCTTTGGGCGGCGCTGCGCTCTGGCCGAGGCTGGGCAGGCAGCATGCCGCCCGGCCACACGGCCTCCTGCAGCACTTGGAGGTAAATCACCCAGCAGGGGGCACTGGTGAGGTGGGCCACGCCCACATCCAGCCATCTGCAATATGGCGGGAAGCGGGGAACACACACCGGTTAGCCTCAGCCTCTTCCCTCAATTAGCACTATGTCACATAAGCAACTCATACGACATACATACTGTATATACCCCTGTGAGCTCGACACAAGACTCTCTGGGAAGTGATACTGTCGATTTCCATTGGCGGTTAGCATTGTCACTCACAAGTACAGTATGTATCCGGTGATTTTCCGGTGAGACGCTAGTGCACTACTTTAATAATTTAAAATAATACATTTATTTTAAGCAGTAACCATAGCCTACAAATTTTACAGATTCACAAGACCTGTAAACAGCTAATGTCCTGTTGTTTAGTTTTCCAAAAAATTCCTCATTAAGTTTGACGTCCAACTTTTGAGTTATATAGTTGGTCGTCGCGCATGTCAATCAAAATACCTCGCTTGTTAAGTCGCAGTTAGAAGGCGCTGCGTCCCAGACTTTACCAGAAAGCAGGCTCTGAGATTACGGTCAACAGGACGATTAAGGTCAATGTGCGCGTGCACGATGTTGTTGTGAATGAAGAGTCACCAATGTGCATAATAACGTGCAAACAGAATGATTCATAACACGGAGCAGGCGTGCACATCTCTCACAGTAACAACCATCTATAAAATAAATTGTCTCTATAAACTACTACATGTTACAGTTTTATAGTGGTCATTAAGGTTTTACAACAATCACATGTAAGAAGAATGTACTGTAACATTCAAATTTAACACACCAGCCAATTGGATCTAAGAATAAAGATTGATGGATTGAGTTTGCATTTTGGTTCTCACAAAATGCAGGAATTGATTATATTAATATTAGTAGTACACACTCCAAAAACCATGCACATACTATACTGTACACAACACATTTAGATATAATAGAAATGAATATAATTACAGAAAATATAATGCAGCAACAGACCAGACCAGCCACAAATGACAGGAATATTATGAACTTCAAGTTTGTAAAATGTATAAGTTGTCATTGCAGTTAGAATAGAGAACACAAATATATTATACTCCAAAACACGACTGGCTTCTAAAACAAGTAAATAGCACCATCTAGTGGACCATAAAGTCACTTTCAAAGAAACCTTTTGACTGTTGTATGCCTGCTATGGAAAATATTTTAGGTTATGAGCTGAAACCAGTCTTACAAAACCCCATTATAACACAAATCAGGAGTGTCCCTTTAAAATGTCAGGTACCTCTCTATGAAGGTTCCAAACAGTAGTCGAATTGTCTTCTGAATGTTCTCAGTACACAGCCAGCTCCACTGACCCTTCATCAGCAGGCACAGGATGTTCAAAACCACATCTGCCACTGCTGTGTCTGCTCAAGCACCAAGGCACACAAGGATCACATACTGTAATGACACACGCACGCGCGCACACACAGACTAACAGGCTGAATTAGGTATTTTAACATCAGATTTATTTAACAAGCAGGTAGCAGTTAGGTAGGTATCTATTATAAGGATCCAACAAAGGCACACAGCACACATGGATCACCATGACCAGTCCAATAAAAAACAAAAATAGCCTTTCTGCATTTACAAAATAATTGTATAGGCTATTGATACTATAGCTAAGAATGCACATATTAAAGCTAAGAGAATATAGCAAAAATATGGCCTATACCTGTCCCACTGGGTTTTCCAGAAAATCTCCTGGCCTCACAGTACGGGTTGACGTCTTTAATTTCCTTCTCATCGAGCTCACAAAGAAGTCTCTCCTGCACCTCGATAAACATCTCCAGTCCAGAAGGTGACATACCATTGAGTATCTATGCAGTCAAAGACCAGAGAAAAGGGTTTTGTGTAACACGTTTATGAAAACAAATCAAACATGGAAGAGCGGGTAACTCACAGCGCTGCCTTCGCTAAAGCAATATGTCACTTTAGGCTCCAAGTCAGGGATAGTGAGAGACGGGCCAATTTTGCTGGGGAAGCGTATGCTTGGAACAAAATGGCACAGCAACGCACACAGCAGTCAACACAAATCCTTTGCAACCTCAAAGGGTGAATGCTGCACTGGATATACAAACAGAGGCCCCACCTGTGTTTCCTATTGTCTGCTGCCCTGGCTTCTGGCTCTCCCTCCAGGTGTTCTGTGGGGCTCTGGGGATCTGAGCAAGCAAAGGCCGTCTTCAGGGTATCTAAATCATTCATCTAGAGTGGCATTTAAGTACCCAAAAAAAATTCTGATTTGACTGATTTGTAAACGTATATTTGCGGTCCAACAATACACACTCAATGGTAAATCAAAGTGCATCTATACCTTATCAATCATTAAAGGCTTTCTTTCAAACAAACTGCAACCTGCATGTGTGTTCAGAGCCAGGAACTCTTGCATGTCTTCACTATTGGTTATTTCAGGAATGCTGCTTAATTGCTAGAAAATTAAACAGACACTCAAACTACAGGACTACATAAATAATAGTTAATAGATATTAGATAATGAAGGTGTGATGAGTGGTTTAATCCCTACTTGAATATATGTATACAGCTGGCTCTTACGAATCTCCACCTTCTCAATATCGGCATTGCCAAACAAAAGATCTGGGAAAAGTTTCTTTGGACCTCTGATATCTGAATTGGATAACAGCCGGGTAAAACGAACTACAGACATTACATTAACAGTGTAATTTGAATATACTATGATTTGTTCAAGACAGTGGAGTTTGTTCTCACTCTTTATATATTTCTTGAGCTCCTGTTTCTCTTCCAAACGAGTCTGCAAAGTGAGGAACTCGTTGTATCGTCGATTAACCGTGTGATAAGCCACAGGTTGTAAAGTTCCAGGCTTTCGGTGTAAACCAATATTTCGTACTAAAAATAAATAAAGCAATTTATTGGAGGATATATTTGCCTTATACTGCAGTTCATACACACGAAAAACATAAGGAGATTTTAGGGTCACATCTGAATAACAATTTGTACTAGCGACCATCAACAATGGAGGTTAAATGCTAAACTACAGTACCAAGCTATTACTCTTCAGTGAATGGAAAGGGGTTACCTTTATAATGTACAAAGTGTAGGGGTGTAAAGCAGTGCCTCGCAGGTCCTTGGCGGTGACAGTACCAGCAATATGCGCATTCTGGATGCTAACATATCTACCCGGGCTGCTGGGGTGCTCAAAGTTATAGTTCAGACAGACCCCTCTTGGAGGACAGGCCTCAGACGGGTCTTCGGCCATGCCCGACAGCCAGTGTGCATCTTCTGACACCACGGGCTGTTTTGACGTCAGCACCCGCAGGGCACCCATGCATCCAGGGCTCACATCGTCCGTGAACATCAAAGCACTGCATAGGTTAGTAGTAGGAGGAGCACAATTACAGAATCCTTCAGCCTGATTGTCCTCAGAATCAGTCTCAATTTGGGACTCTGGTGACGATTGCTTGGACTCTGGATTGTCAGTGTCCGGATTGAAGCGGCTCACTCTGCACAGCGTGAGCGGGTGTGCGTGGCAGGTTTCTGATTGGACCGTGCTGGCTAGGCTTTCCGTGCTACCCTGTGAGGAGTCCCCCGTACAAACCGGACTCTTGCTGCAATGCTCGGACAGCCGCTCGGGAAACTTGCGAACAGCAGGCGGTCCAGGACTCACGCTGCTTCTGCGTTGGGTAGATAGCCGCTGCAGACAGCTCATCCAAACTGACTTCCTGAGCTTCCTGAGGTTCTCTGGACTTCGTGAATATGTCCACAATGGCCTGGTTCAACCAGTCGGGCGGCTCAGATACCCTGCTGATCAGAGGCAGTAACACATTGCAGGTGACAAGCTCCACTACCATATACCCTCCAGTCCTGGTTTCCATGTGAGGGTATGGGACGAGTACACGCAAGACCAGGTTCACCAGAGCCATAAGCTGTGTCTCAAATCGCGTACTTCACGAAGTACACTTCGACTAAGTGCACTATGCGCACTATGTACTCACCTGCGTAGTGCGTACATGTGGAGAGGGTAGTATTGTCTCAAGTCGAACACTCAAGTTGTGCACTTATTAATATGCCGCTGTTAGCTAGCTAGCATCCACGTAATTGTCAATTTGACCAA
>JAODTR010020595.1:2500-24714 GCA_025399935.1 Amblyopsis rosae
ATGTCTTTTCCTCAGCTGGGGTATCCCCAGTTCCTAAGTGCCTCTCACGAGGCGTACGCAGGCGAGCGTCCGAGCTCTGCCGCCCGGGAAGGAGGCGCGGAGGGCGGCGTAAACTCGTCCGCTACGGCCGCTGCGGTGAGCTCCATGCTGGGGATGTACGGGAGCCCCTGGGCGGTTCACAACTACAGTGCCTTTCTTCCGTACAGCGGAGTGTCAGACCTCGCCCTCCTCTCACAGATGGTGAGAGTGCTATTTATGGGAAATAATAATGTCGTGTGATTGATTGTTTACTCTTTCAAGGTGAATTTGTTGAACTTTTATGATGTCACAATGATCAAGTTCCCTTTACCCACTTCAAATTAAATTAAAGTCCCTATACAATTAACTCTAATTAATATTTACCATAAAAAAATCAAAGGTGGCATGGTTTTACAAAAATACTAATAGCGTATTAGTTAGGCCTATATGCCCAAATAATATTGGTCAGTTCGTTACCTTGAAAATTATAAAATTTGATTAATTCATCAAAATAACGAAAATGTATTTATTAAAATGGCAAAAATAAAATAGCACCTTGGTAATAAGCTTGCATTTTGGAAAGCTAAGGCTTATACGTGTGGATAATCGGTTTCAATAAATTGAAAATACTGGAGATATTTTGATTTGTGACAGATAGGCCTAAATGATAGAAAACCCGTAAAAAGAAATATAGATAATCTAAAGGAACATTTATACATTTATAAAACAATGAATAAAATGTAAATCGCTAATTCATAATATACATTTACATATACATGTAATAATGGTGTAATGATGTCTTTTGAAAACTTTTAAATCAAGATCTGATCTTTCAAATTACTGTTATTTTATTATTTTCAAGTTTAGCCTAATCGAGACAGGTGCCCTTCTCTACGTCTCAGGGTTCACAGTATGACCTTAAGGACAGTCCCGGGGCCCACCCGGCGACCCTGCCAGTCCATGCCGCTCAAGGCTTCTACCCATACGGCCAGTATCCGTACGGTGACCCGTCCCGGGCCAAGACCGCGACCCGGGAGACCACGAGCACCCTGAAGGCCTGGCTGCACGAGCACCAGAAGAACCCGTACCCCACAAAAGGCGAGAAGATCATGCTGGCCATCATCACCAAGATGACCCTTACGCAGGTGATTTACCACTATTGAGGACACACTTCCGCCTCCTTCGCTACTCTCCAATTCAATGTTAGACGTTAACAAGATGCTCTATTGCAGGTGTCCACGTGGTTCGCGAACGCGCGCAGGCGGTTGAAGAAGGAGAACAAGGTCACGTGGGGCCGCAGCGCAGAGGATAGGGACGGGCGCATATTCAGCAGCGACAACGAGGACGAGCACGGGAAGAACGCCAGCGAGGATGAAGATGAAGAAGAGATTGATTTAGAAACGATTGACATCGAAAAGCCCGAGGATGAGCGCACTGAGCCCGGTTCTGTGAGGGGAGAGGGCGTTCTTCCTGCCAGAGAGGCGTCCTCGGACCTGAAATCCTTGGAGACAAACAGGACGCTGTCTGGGGAGGGCATGGGGTGCGTTGATGGGCCCATTTCTCTCGTAAAAGTCCCCGTGGTGAAAGGTGCGGTGAACAATTCTCCCGGCAGACAGGACTATCAGAGACCTGCGCAAAATAAGCCCAAAATCTGGTCTCTGGCTGAGACTGCCACGAGCCCTGACAACTCGCTCAAAACCTCGACTGTACCACCACACGCGCACAACCCGGCCTTGACGTCGGCGAGCCACCCGGCCTTACTCCAAAGTCACGGGATTTATACGTGTCAGATCGGAAAGCTACACAACTGGACCAACGCTGCTTTTCTAAACGCCAACTCTATTTTAAATATGAGATCGCTGCTGGGGGGAAACACCACCGGTCATCTGCCTCTCCACGGCGCTCCCGCGCGTCATGACGCACGGCTGGTGACGGCGTCCGGAGCCTCGGGAACAGAAGACGACAGCGATGAAGAGTCGTCGGGAAGCTTTAGTCCCAAGCGAGACGGTAAACACGACAAACTGAAGCACTGACTTAAATAACTTTAATTCCAGTAATTACAAATTGTTCAGTCAAATGTTTATAGCCTATCGAATATAATATGTTTATGGTGTGACTTTAGCACATTTTAGAAATGTTTATATAAAAAAAATTATATATATATATATATATATATATATATATATATTTCCAGGTGTGAAATAATAATATTTTCGTGATGGAAAATAATTGTGTTTTTCGTTTTTCTTAGATGAAGAGAGCGATCACAGGCCTGACTCTCCTAAATCGCCGTTTCATCTAATAGCAGACAGGTATGCTTACTCCCAACCCAGCACATTACATCTGACGTTATGGCATTATTATCAACCTCATTTCTTTTAAATCTACGGGTAATGAACCTTAACGCATGAGAGTAAACACTGTTACACCTGACTGCTTCCCGGGGACCTCTCTCTCATAAATCATCTGGAGAGATTGAATAACCACTTTAACGCATGGGTGGTCGCGGGCTAATCTGTCCTGGGGGGCGCAGAGCTGAGTTATCGCCACCCATGTCATTTAAATAATCATAAGACAATTTATTCATGCCCCATTCGCCGAGCACATAAAATGCACTTCAAATTGCCCACAGCAATGCGATATTAGTTGGTTTGTTCAATGTCGAATTATTACCATATTTAACGTTTTATTTTTGGTTAATTACAATTTCTTTTTTTGTCTCCATTAAAACCAGATCGCGCCACGGAGCATCGACACAGAGATTTTTGACAACCACGTTATGAGCTGGCATAAGAAGTCAAAATTAATAATTCTACTAGAAGAACAATTTTAATGAAGACTATTTTTAGACAGGACACCTGTCATAGTGTAAAATTGTTTAGTTTATACGTGAGAGAGTTTTGGTCATACTTGCTTGTATTTCATTTATGTTATCATTTGCCCCCCCCCCCTTCCCTCTATTACTCTCTATATTGTGAATGGAAACATATCGACAATTGTAAATACTGGATACGAATTTGTCTTTAAAAGAATATATTTTTTTGAGAAAATAAATACATGTCATCCTAGTGATTTATTTTTAAAGACTCTTTCACTTCATGTTCTAGGATAATGTAAGTTACAATTTAAGCGAATGAACAATTTGTCAAATATAATACCGGTATGCTAATTGTTGGACGCTCAAGAGCATCATACTTTTACAAACAATTGGTATGCTGGCCTATGGGTCTGTTTGGCCAAAAGACTAGAATTATTGAAATCTGCATTCGCGTCACATTCGCTCCTCACGTCACTGCCTTGAATTCTACTGCAAACGCTGCGAATAGTTAAATCGAAGATTTACAGGCCAACAACTAGAACCTTGTGAACTTACAGTCAGCGCTATGGGCCCTGCCTCCTCGCTTTAATGTTGGATTAGCCCCTTCAGTGCCACCAGAAACCCTCTGAAATACGGATCAGACGGCAGCAAAGGCCAGCAGCCGGTATGGGGGCGAAGGCGCAGGGGGTAGAGGAGGAGAGAGGCCAGGAGGTCCACAGAACCAAAGGCAAGGAAGCGAGAGGGTGGACGTTGTAAGACCAGTTGATCTTATAGGCTATTTAATTATTAATTTATGTAGGCTGCTACTCAGTTAGCTTTTAAAGAAGTGGACTTAACAGTCGTCATATAGTCAATGTGCACCTTTGCCGATTTGGGGAACACTACTCAATACTGCCACCTTTCTGTAACGAAAGCTTATGCTACTTAGGTTTGGTTTAACAGTTTGCTATTTGCCACAGCTGACATCAAGTGTAGCCTACCATCATTGAACATGCATTCACAATGCTGGTCATCGTGCATGCAGATCATCTTCTTACCAGCTGCTAATGGCTATAATGCGAAATGTCTTTTTAGCACATGCTAAAGTAGACTATTGCACGGAGCAGAACGGGGATCTGGATGTTGACTGTACACACAGGTCTAGGCTACATTTTACTTGTTCTTTGGGTATTAAGTCGGTCCACCCAGATAGAGCGAGAGAGCGAGAGAGAGAGAGATTTGGAAAATGTTGGAGTGAAACAGATATAGACGAGGCAGTGAGCGCTGTCACTGATCTGAGCATATGGACGTTAGCCAGACACTTGAGGCCATTTTCTCTTTCACTGCCAGCGCTGACAGGCTGCCATGGCGACCGTGGAGGAGAAATACGCTCTCACATGCAAAAACTTTCTCTGCACTTCATCCCAGCCAGAACTCTGCGTCTCTTCCAAGCAGCCAAACAATATGCTTCTCTTTCAAAGAGGGATATATCGTGATCCTAGCATGATATTTTTCCAAACTGATTTTTATGTTTTTATAGTTTGCAATGTGTCCAAAGATATTTCACAATGAAAGGATGATATGGCTCTAAAATAAACTTTTTAAAATGACAGCCCAAAATGGTTAGTCTTTTTTGGACAGTGCAATTAAAAACTTTTTAGAGTTACTGTAGCCTACCCTAAATACTTTACAAAATACTAAGGGATAGCAAACCATTTATTTCCTATAACAACAACAATAATAATAATAATAATAATAATAATAATAATAATAATAATAGGCCTAATAATAGTAATAAAAATAATCATAATAAAGGATCATAACATTTGGTAATACCTTCCCTCTCCTTTCTACAGTATTTCCACTCTACGGAGTTTTCAAAGTTAGATCCCTCTCAATCACTGCTTGAATGGAACCCTCATTGATGCTTTGGTGTTGTGATATGGGCCTCTTTGCCGATTCCTAATCTTTATTAAAGAGGAAGATTATCTAGTGGATTGGTGTTTGATTTGCTTGCCCCACTGATACATCTCTCTCTCTCTCTCTCTTTCTCTCTCTCTCTCTCTCGTTGTTCTGCAAGGGTAGAATTTTTAGCAATGATTACCTTCAACCCCCCACCCACTCTCACCATCAGCAACCATCCTGTGATAGTCACATGTATGATGTGGCCCTAGTTGCCTGAATAGATGTGTTAAAGGCCCCCAGTGGTGGGGAGAGGCCCAGGCCCCACAGCCTGGGTCTCGTGTGTGGACCTATCCCCTTTTAGAGGATCCCTGCAGGGGGCAAACTCCCTGCCGCTCTCCTCCCGCCCTGGCTCTCCTAAACACTCCTATAGCATGTAGAGATAATCAGGCCCATGTAAAGAAGACGTGCTCTTTTAACGGCCATCAGCCCATCAGTGATCCAATCAAACCCAAATCCTCCATTGTCACCCTCAAAGTGTCCCAAATCCGCTTGTGTGGGGAGTGAGAGGCCATCGTCTTTCTCCTGCCAATCACTCCTGACATTCCTGCCACTGTTGCTATGGCCTGGGGTCACAGGTCATGAAAACAGAGAGCGTGATCTGACTCAGGCAGAATGGAGGTGAACACAGGGAGGGGGGTGGAGGGGGGTGTCTCTACAGGCTCCCACCCTATTGGTCAACCGGCACAGGGGGCAAATGTAGACAAGTCAGAAGCCTACAGAGGAGTCTATACCCACGAGAGTGTGAGCCAGAAAGAAAGACAACTGTAGGAAAGAGACATAGTACCATATAGGAAAAGTGCGAAAGAACGAAAGAACGAAAGAAAAATAAACTGTATAGCAGGCTTTGGATAGAATGACAAAAAAAAGCGAACTTTTGAATTACCTTAATTTTACTGTTGAACCACAACAACCACAAAAAACTAATGTGAAATGTAAAGTAAGCTTTGCTTTAGGTAATTTGAAATGTAAATGTCTCAATGCAATGCCATTTATTGTTTCATTTCAGGGTAAGCAGGCCATTGGGTTAAATCTGCTGTTGTAAAGTTCTCAAAAGAATAATTTTCTGTACCCAGTGTATACGTAAGTGAGCAAATGTTTGGCCTGGACAATATATCATAGGGAATTTGGGCCCTACACTGTTCTTTTACCTGGATTAGTGGTACTAAACCATTTATACAAAAGAAGGTATCAAATCTCATGTGTAATTCAACAAGGAAGACAATACCCAGTTTAACAAGTGCTGTTTCTTAGCCTGAATAATTGCTATTTTGCAGCTGCGAGTATCTTGCAGCCAAATAGAAAGCATTGTCAGTCCCTCAGTAGACAAATTTAATATACAGGGAAAATACACATCACACACTCCATGAAAGGGTGGCAGCGATAAGTCTTTTCTGTTGTTCTCTGTCTATTCAGGATAATAATCTGAGTGAAGAATATAAGGCCCAGATTAGGAGAGGGAGTTCATGGCTGAGTGTTTGCATCGCTGGCTCTTTTCAGACGCTTTCAAACGGTGTTTATCCTCTGCTCTGTTACCGCACAGCAACTTAGCCTAGCGTAGTGTCGTGAGAGCCCGACAAGGCTGAGAACTCACTGGGTCTTTGTTCAAAGTCCGCTGACCCACAGCAGAATGCCAGAGAGAGAGCATAAACCAGCACAATAATTAATTAGTTGTTATCGAGCTGCCCCAAGGATATTCCCTTTCAAATGTGTCTCGATTTGGGAAATATCTGGGAAATGTTTTTTACTTTTATATAATCTATGGCTATATTGAGTCATGCAATGTGAAAAATCACTGATTAAACAGCAGCTATGCATGGATGTGCACACACACACACACACACACAGACACGCACACACACACACACACAGTACACAAATCATCAAATCTGAACAATGGCTGCAAACTGGACAGGGTTAATTGACTCCATTAAGATCTATTACTCTAAATGACTTGGGCAGATGAACAAGGACTCACATTACTTTGAATGTATGTATGATTGTGTGTGTGTGTATGTGTGTGTGTGTGCATGTGTGCGTGTAAGTGAAGGAGGGAAAGGGGAAACCTGCCAACTGTTTATCTGTGCAGGACAGACACGTGCATGCACAAGCACTCACACACACACACACACGCACACAGGGATCTCATTTCTCTTGTCACAGATGCTCAGCCCGTCTCTCCATTAGTGATGTGATTGGAATGGACATGGAATACCACCAGCGTTATTCCCAGAGGAGCAATCTGAGAAAATTACTGCCCCGTCCCTCTCCGGGGAACGCCGGCGTTTCGTAAAGAAGCACTTAATGGGCCGCTATGCACGCAACGTTGTCCGCAGCAAAGCATGCGAGCTGAAGCATTTGGTGAGGATTAACAGTCAGAGAAACGTTTGATCCACATGATCTGTCATAGCATGGCGTTAGAGACATGCTGTGGAAGGAACAGCTGGCCAGCTGTGGACAAACAGCTCCTACTGATTCAGCTGTAGCTATGGATGAAGACAGTCTAGTGGGAAAGGAAAGATTTTCATTTTTTGCATCTGTCTGTTGTGGAAAATAACTAACCATGTATTTGCTTCAGTAAAGTAACTTTTGTCTGCTGTTGTGTAAGTATGTATCTGCCGTCATAGAAGTACTAACCATGTATCTGCTGCAGTAGAAATACAAGCGATGTATCTGCTCCAATATAAGTACTACACATTTATCTCCATTAGCAGTACTATGTGTCTGTAGTAGAACGTTTTGGCTGTCTCTGAGCTCATAACTCCTCCACTAGTGGAAATGGTTTAAAAATTGCATAACAAATAACTGCCGCTATTGATGTGTGAACCCTTACTTTTTTATAGAATGCTTAATATGCAACAGCGAGAGGTGAGACAAAAAATATATCTCGCTCTCTCGGGGTAGCTCATATGTTTAACTTGAGCGGAACAATGAAAGTTTCTGTTATTTCAACCAACAAGCTAGCTGGCAACACATTTATCTTAAAACTCAGGTTGGGGCAGGTTGTCACAAGGCAGAGGCTTGCTGTCACATGTTACAACCGACCGATCCATTTGTATGATATTAAAGTTGTTACAAAAACACGCTGTCGTATTTTTAATATGACAATGCCAAGAAACTATTATAATATAATTATTATAATTACATTTTTGTGATGTTATTGTGTTACTTGTAGCACCATTAATATTATGATTACACACTATACAACTTAACCAACTTCTCTGACACGTACATGTTAAAAAATTATGTAAATTATCTAGTTTAAAAAAGAAAATATTTATTTATATAAAAAAGAAAAAACTACTTCACTATGCAAAAATCATTAAAGAATATATAGGGACAACTGACCCCACACTTGTCAGAGTGTCTAAAAAATGGCATTAAGAGGTTGATAATAAACATTTAGTTTTTTTTCACGACATACATCTTTTATTTAATGACGAAATTATTATTCTATGATGAGCCAACGCTGAGAAATATGCACAGTAATAAAAAATGTGATTACAATCCCAATGCACCTATACTATACTATACTATACTATACTATACTATACTATACTATACTATACACAACTTCCTTCATAGTTTTTTGCTACTGTGGTAGACATGCACACACATTCTCACAGACAAAGCTTCAGCAACGTATTGAATACCCATATGCATGCATATGTACAGTATTTGCTGAAGAAAGGTTGAAATAGCACTGACTATTGTAACCATGCACACAAGCAAAATGTTATCTGTCCCAAGATGAAGACAACATCGTGGCTCCAATAACTGTCCAGCGTAACTACATAGTGCTCACAGCGCCTGGGGCTAGACTAGACCACACACGCACACACACACGCACGCACACGCATACACACGTCACATGTTGTAGTTCTGTCAACCACCAGATGATGGCGCCTGAGCTTCAGACAGTTGCATCGCTACTGCTGAGACTGATAGTGCATGGACTAGTCCACGCAGGAAATGTGCTTAGGAGGTGTTAGGAGCAGAGCAAATATGTATTTGTCGGATGTAGTATGCCTACTACCAAAGCTACTAACATGCACTAGAAATTAACCAATGCTATTATTGGTTAATAATTCTAGAATAGACCACTAACCAAAGCTACTGTATGTCTTTTTTTTTTTTTTCACTATCAACAGATCATCAAAAGTATCGATTTTTCACAACTGACTGAATACAAAACACGAAATCACACAGCTAATCAGGGTTTCTTTAATAAATGTCTTTCATATGAAACGATTGCTTTTCACTGAATAAACACTTTTGCTTTGTTTATCTTCTTTAGATATGCTTTACGATCATTTAACCAACCTGCTTTTAATGGATAATTACATAAACATTTGGTAAACTATATGCAATTTAGGATAACAGTTAGAGAATAGGTGGAGAGCAAGTTAAGGTTTGTAGCTTTTTCAGTAAGAGAGATTGACAAATAAACAGATAGTGGGATCTCCATGGGAGTGTTGAAGGAGGTTAAAGTGTCTGTTAAAGGCTCAGTAGGCCCCCACGTCCTCTAGCAACGCAACAGCTGAATAATGCATAGTCGCTCACGGAGTAATGAAGTAGAAGTGATGGGGAGCAATATGGCTGGCCTCCCTTGGACCAACACACATTGGACACGCATACACACACACGCACACGCACACACACACACACACACACACACACACACACACACACAGACCCACACTGTCTGTGGGTATGTTGCGTTTCCCTTTCTGAAGGTTTGACTGACTATTTACCTGTCTGTCTCTTTTTCTGTTGCAGTCTCTCCCTCTCTCTCTCTCTCTCTCTCTCTCTCTCTCACACACACACACACACACACACACACTGACACACAAACACTAAGAGGGTTCGCTTGTCCCTGTTTCCCATATCTTGCATCATTCATGAGAATAAAGAAACCAGGGAATGTATATCCCTCACTGTATCAACTTCCTCTCTTCCAGGAGGAGAAACAGGCTAGCTGTTTGACCGTGCGGCGGTCAAGCAACCACCCATTGTGCTCCAGCAGTTGTTTCCCAGACAACGTAAATGCTGTGGTGTTTATCACGAGACTAGAAAAGCACGTGGTCTCAGAGATTCGACAATATCTCTCTTTTTACATAACCCGGAAAGGAAAAGAAAATAAAGAGGGAAAATTACACTATTTAAAATGTATGTGTTTGTAGGACTGTGATAACATGTGAAGGCTGTAAATGACGAGTGCTCACTGTTTTCTAATGTTTGATGTCAGCAAATGGACATCGTTCGACCTAATGGGGGGCATTTACACTTAAGTTAGTTCTCACTGGTAGACCACAAAGGGTCCCTAAATGTAAAATGAATAACAGACGTATATGCTCTATATCCCTCTATATTCCTTATAGTTTCAAATGAATGGCTGATATGAACAATGATGATGGCTTATTGTATCTTTAAATTGTCTCTATATGACTATCTGCCACTATGTTACACTAGCACCAGCATCTCAGTCAATACAAATATTTAGTTGGCCACACACACATGCACTTGCTATGAAAACACAGGAGCTGGACTAAACAACACACAGAGGGAGTGTGACGTCATTCTTTGCTCAGGGCAACTGTTCAGCTTTACATAGAAACTTGTTTGCTTTGGTAATGTTTCAAATGTCAAAGAACAGCACCGTGGTTTGATTCCACTCGTCTTTAAATAAAAGTGTTCTTGTGTGCGTTTGTTCCAATATTGCATGTGATATTTGTTAAGAAACAATAATGTGTGTCACCCTGGTTGTTAAAACATGCAGTGTTTGTTATGCGCAAATAGAAAAAAGAATCAAGGATCGGGAAGCAGCATGCAAAGCGAGGGCAGCTCAAAACGCATCTACTTGTTAAACCGTGATTAAAATTGTACACGGTAGTTTTTATACATCTTCCGGTCAACGATTATAATGCAGCACGTTGTGATTGAAGGAACTTGTGATTGGAGATGTTCTGCACTTCTCCAGCAGCCCACATTAACATGGTTCTATCATTAACCCAAAGTAGCCCCTCCCTGCATAATGTCCAATGAAGGCAGGCAGAAAATACAAATGTGCTTCCATTTTTCACATGGCACATTCTGAATGAATGATTGATATAAGGAGTGAGATCAGAAGGAAATAGCCTAATTACAGTGTAACGAGCAAAGGGCCTTAAAAAATATAGGTCTGTTGGAAGAAATTATAACAAAGGCTTGCAATGAGGTGAACTCATACCCAATCATACCCAACTGTCTGTGCTCCTCTGTCTCAATGTTAGGTTGTTGATTTGGCTATCAATCTTATTTTAAATGCAGATTAAAAACAATCATGTTTATTGTCAAATCGCCTTCTCTTTGAGGGACGTGTGTGTTTACAGAGAACCAGGGGAAAGATAACTTTTAAGGGCTTTGAGCACAGATGAGGGCGAGACAGTTTGTTCATGTCCAATTTTCTGAGCACCTTCCATGAGAAAAATGAAATGTCAATCAAACTCTGCTACAGATGCCTTCTGCCCGTTGGGGCTGAGGAAGCTTTCTGGCGATGCAGCTCTGTTGTTCAGCTTCACTTTGGGGGCGCTGGGATTATTATGTCCTTTAAGCCCCTTTTATCCTCCCCCATCACACCTATCTTGCTTTCTTCATCTATTGATGTGCCTCATCGTCCTCTCTAAAATTGGTCCTAAAATATACTTCCACTTTGTCATCTCGGAAAAAAATATCAGACCTGCAAATTCCCTCTGCATTTATTAATTAATTTACAGGATTCCAATATCATTCCACACTATTATAGGCCAGTGTCTCTCACTATGTGGGATGATAGCCTGTGAGACGTCTCTAGTGGGTTATCTCCAGATAAACATGACAATTAAAAAAATAATAATTAAATAGGCTATAAAGGATTATCCAACAATATAACAGTTGTATTATGTTATTGCTTGTTCATATAATAGTAGGCTATTATTTGTGTTATGTTTAAAAGTAGCCTACATTTTAGTTCAAGTTATATTTTTGTTTTGCTAAAATGTGGTTCATTTGCACACTGCGAACATATGAACACTTCTTTATAGGGGTCGTGGGGTCGAAATGTTTGAGAACATTAGCATTTATTGCATTTGCACCACCAATTGCTTATGTGCAGGGGGGATGGGGGGGGGGGGGGGTTGGTAAATTTATTCCCATTAAAAGCGATGTTTTTTACTGGTTAATAAAAACATGACAAACCATTCAGTTGGTAAAGGTGCTTACTCCGGGGGAATGAAAAGAAGAGTTATTGTTTCATTAATTTGCGTCAGGGAGAGCTTCAGTTTCCCTGCTCATGAATAAGTGGGTGACAAGAGGATTTCTCTGTGGTGACAAGTTATCTAAACTACAGGGCAAAACGATTATGCTAATATCAGGTTGTAGTCATCAATCATCTCGTGTCAATGTGCTGTCACCGAGCCACGTCTCAGAGCAGCCTCTGGCGCGCACACGTCCGTGCGTAATGTTCGCGCACATCCGTGTCACCGCGTGTGTGTGTGCGCGAGTGAGTTTATTTAGAGGTGTAAGCATTGATCAGTTTCTCATTACTCACAACGCCTGGGGACTGTCGGCGAGCACGTGTGCTCGCGTTAAACGGTTAGTTCCGAGGTAGCACCGTGAGGGGAAATTAATGAGCTAAGACCCTTCATTCAGCTACTGCGAAGTCCGCGTGACGTCAGAGGCAAGTCCGATAAAACCAAAGAGCGCATCTGGAATCTTGTGTTTGATCACACGAGCTTGATGCGCGTTAGGAACACCTTGGCCGAAATCAATAGCCTATCTTGACACTAAACGCAGTGAACTCTTAGAAATTCACTTTTTGTGAGAGTGCCACACCGGTTATGGCATTGCACGTTGCAATTGAAATGCTTAGATGACGCAATTCTCCAAGTCTTATCAACTGGAGTTGACCAGAGTGACTGTTTGAATACCTCGTCCGTTAACGCGCGGATGCTGGCAGACGTAAGTCAGGCTGCAGACTGCGTGCCTCTGATCTGATTTCAACTATGGCTTATTCACAGCTGGGATACTTCACCACACCTCAGGTATCGCTTATAGTCAATAGCCTACGTATGGATGTTGCCAATGTCATGCCTATTGGCCTAATGAAATAGAAAGTATGAATATATTTGTGCTTTTTATATAAAATATTTACGCTTGTATAGGATATTTTATTCTGCAGTTACATTACATAATTGATTATTGCGAGATAAAAACAGTTGAATGGTGTGCAAATGTGTGCATTTTTAACATTTTTCCAAAGTTTCTTATGACTTCGGACTCCCTGACCAGTCTAGAGTCAGATGGAAGGTCGCTCACGGACACAGTGACACCTCCGTTCCACGCGGCTCTCAGCTGCCCAGTGTACGAGGGCAGGGTGCTGCACTCCCCGAGCCTTGACCTTCCAATGGGCGGCGACGGAGTCTATGGTACCTACCCGAAAGGCCAGAGCTACTACAGCACCTGTTCAGGCGACACTCCCAGCCTATACCCCAGGGTGGGTTTTACTAACAAAGTTTAAATTTAAAGTTTTCAGCTATATCTTTTTTTTTTTTTTCAGTTATTATTGCAATCATGCATTAACTGAATATATTGCACATGACATCATATATGGTATTTTAATAGTATTGTTTCTTTGACCATTATGTGTTTATATCTTGTTTTTGCAGGACTCCCCTGATTCCAAGGATGGAGCCATATCTGTAAATATGGGTACATCTCAAGCCCCAGCCTACTACCCATATGAATACACCCTTAGCCAGTATTCATACGACAGATATAGGTAACTACATGTTGGCTATAGGTTAATTAAATGAGTATGTCACATACAGTATACATTTACTGTAAGCTTGAACTTCTCAACATTTTCAGCTATTCTATCAGCGAGGGTGCGTCACGGCGTAAAAACGCCACCCGCGAGACCACAAGCACCCTAAAGGCGTGGCTGCAAGAGCACCAGAAGAATCCGTACCCCACCAAAGGAGAGAAGATCATGCTGGCCATCATCACCAGAATGACTCTCACACAGGTGGACAAAATAGAAGGAACATACAGAATAGGCTATAAGGATGTATAGAGCTTCAACACTTACAACAACCATCCTCAACCAATATTTATTAAAATGATTCCTCCCTCCCTCCTTCCTTCCTTCCTTCCTTCCTTCCTTCCTTCCTTACTTCCCTCCTTCCTTCAGGTGTCCACCTGGTTTGCCAATGCCCGCAGGAGGCTAAAGAAAGAGAACAAGGTGACATGGTCGCCGCGCACCAGCAAGAGCGCCGACGACCGAGGTTGTGATGACGACAGCGACGGCGTCGAGGAGCTGGTCATAACCGGTGGGCATCGCATCTTGCCTATGTCGAGGCGTTGCCTGCCATCCAAACACATGCTGTAACTGTGAACTCACTGTCTCTGCAGATCACAAGAGCACACAGCTGCAGAGTGACCTGGAGGACTTTGACCTGCTGGAGTCAGAGGGCTCTGACTGTGAGCCTAAGAGACCCACCCTAACTAAGGACAGCACCACAAATATCGCAGCAACCATTTCCCCCAGGCAGCGCACTGCAAACCCAGACACACCGCATAGGAAAGAGAGGTCGTCCCCGGATTTCCCCGAACCAGACACCAAGCCTAAGATCTGGTCCATTGCCCGTACAGCTATCATCCTGGAGGAGGAATACCCTTCCTGCATGCTGTTCTCCAGCAGGGCTCCACCCCCTGCGCATCCAGCCGAGCAGCAGAGCTCGCCGGTCACCTCACTCAGAGAATGGGTGGATGGGGTTTTCCATGAGACGCCTTTCCAACACAGGGCACTGACCCAGGCTCTGCCCGGGCCAGGCACGGAGTGGAAAGGCCCGAATGATGCCGCGTTGCACAGTGGGACACATTCCTTTGAGCACATTTCTACCTCCTCGTTGTAGTCAGCGGCCTGACACAGACTTGCATGACATGGAAATGTGACTGACTGCTAAATGGCTGCTATCCTTCCTTTTAGAACACACTCTTTGCCAAATGCACTGGACAAATGAATTGTGGTGTACATTTTATCACAACAATGTTTTGTGGTTCACATACATTCACATACTGTTCACCTGCACTATAATCTGCACTGCACATGACTCACAACAATAAAAGTATCATGTGTTCTGTGAGTGTGCCCCTCAAGCTTAGCTGTCCAAGGAACTGAAACAATGAATTACTGCGAAGAAAAATGGGATTAATTGCGAAACTTTGAATCTTATTGAGTGTGCGTATGCGTGCGTGTTGAAGAAGAGACAGGCGTGAAACAGGGACCATTCAGCCATGACTAATGGAAACACACAGTGGTGGGTGCTGCTAAATTGTTAAATCGATGCCACTTCCACCTCAGTTCCAGATATAGCTGCAATCAGCGATGCATCCCCTTTCATTAGGCTTCTTTTCAGTTAGTCAGCCTGAGACACACACTACACACCTCCTTTTATAATTGATATGTACTTTGATGGGGGAAATACAAATAAAACTACTGTAAAGTGAAAATACCTTTTTGTAATCCTACATTTTTAATAAATGCATTTGCAAACGTTTTTCACAGTATTTAAAACCACCACTTCTGGAGAAAAAAGTGCTAGAATAAAAGTCTAGAGAGTTATTCTACTTGTTCACCCCAGTTTCTCTAGATTGTTTATTCGATTTAGGAATGGTGATAAAGTATTTATCAGAACAGAGGACAGATCAGACTCGACTTTGTATGGAATTAACCATTTCAGATTAAATAATTCAGGGAAAATTCAACTGAGAATTTCATTCTGTTTCAGTTTCATAAATAAGTCAATTCTGAGGTGATAAATAAAGCAATGTACTTTTTCCCCCTATAACGTTTACTTCCCTCCACGTGGTCCTGTACACCGTTGACTGCCAGTACATGTGCATTGTACATTCTTATTCTCATTTGTCTGAAGTGACCGATAAGGAATCACCAGTCTACAAGCCAGGCAGTAGACGGTGACAACGAGGGATGTGAATGGCCAGTCAGACAAGAGGTTAAGAGCTGGAAGCTTTTATGTGGCTGCTCTGTGTGAAGAATGTGCCGTGGTCCTCTGGGGCTGCAGCGAGGAGAGAGCACTGTCTCCTCTCTCTACCAGACTGCCACAGAGAGTGTTTGAGTTCACCACTAGGGTGGACTGCAAGACCTCTTCTAATAACTCCTCCTGGAGACAAATGAGTTTGGCCTATTGTCTGTTCATTGAGACGAGCTGGGCAAGCATATTATTGAAATCAGGTGATAATTGAGATTATGGTCTGCATGGGCTTGACTTTGTGGCCTGTCTGAACTAACGCTATAACTCAAGCCTACAGAATATGCTTTGGTATTATGGTAATGTTAGGGGGCAGGACAGGTTTTAATCTCTGCATAAAGGTCCTGGGATTGAACTATGACAAGGGCCTGTTTCGAACTAAGATGCGATACCCAGTGGGGTACTCTGCACAGATGCTCCAAAAGGCAGAGGTAAATTAGAAGGGACACCAATGTGCAGCATTTGAGTTGGATTCTATAAGATTAGTACCCAATGAGTTTTAGGAACCAATAGCTCCTTAAATCAGTAACACGCTTTAATCTTAGTTTGTTTACTTAGTTTAGTTTGTTTACTGGTAGGCCTACATGAAGTTTACTTAGAGTGTTAAGTAGATATCTTTTACAGCATTCAGCATGCTTTAATCTTTAGTAAACTTAGTAAAGTGACTTTGTACATTTGTCATTAGATGAATAGGTAAATTGCCCCTCGGGTGTAAGGTAGGGTGTAAGGTTGTGATACCATCTCACAAGCTTCAATTAAATTTCCTCATGAGTCAAACTGGAGCTTGTGAGATCAGGATGGTCGCACAAGGTTAACATTAAGGTCAAAAAGTTTTGAACCCCATACCTGCCTCTAAGCACGAGCTTCTGAACACACTTCAAAAACCATCACCTATATCTATTATATGCTGTGACAAGTTGTATTGTCTATTGTGGTATTTTAAATGAGTATCTTATTACACTGGCAATTTCAGCAATTTAAAATGAAGCCAATCTATCACGCAGACCAACACATACACCTGGAAATCTCTTGTGTTCTGTCCACACACTTTGGTTTTTGGGGACTATCAAAGCACAGAATGCAAACTCCCTCTCCTCCAAAAACTGTCACTGTCTGTGGAGGTGTCTCGCACCCTGTGGCAAGCTAGCTCCTGGCACTAGAACAAGTCATTATTTCCCATGCTAAAGGTCAGGGGATCTGTCATTCCACTCTGAAGTGTAGCTGAGTAGCGGAGCAGCCCCCAGACAATGACCAAAGGTCAGTTATCTGTTTCACCTCCTAATAACAATGGTACATGTTGAAAGAGGACATGCTGCTCCCAGGTCTGTCTGTGAGCCCCCTTTTGGCCGCAATGACTTGGCGAAGAGAAGGTTCAGATAATTGGCTGCAGGGGATCTTCATAACGAGCCTGCAGTTAACTCTGTACGCTGACACGTTTTAGAGGAGCGCTTTAATTGGCCAATTAAGTCAACGAGGAGGGTGTTTTGTGTATATTATTTTGGAGGGGAATATAGTTCAAAATGTAGGTGGCATTCAATTCCATTATCTGTTCTGATTTCTGGGGGGGGGTCTCTACTGTGATTATAATCCCACATTGGCCAATTTGTTTTTTTAATTGTATTAATGTATCCAGTTCAGCCCACAAATGAAATAAAAAGTTAAAACATTTCACACAAAAAAAAACCACACAACTCTCTCTCTCTCTCTATATATATATATATATATATATATGTGTGTGTGTGTGTGTGTGTATATACATACATACACACACACACAAACACAAATATAGCCTATTGTAAAAGCAGCCCAATTGAATACAACATTCACACCTGAATCAAAATGCAAATTAAACCCCACTATGCTTGGAAGTAGGCCTATAGCAGCAGAAGACTCAACCCAATAGACCTCTGGCATTATTATTTATTGTGCTATGTTGTGTTCAAGAAAAATGTATAACTAATCACAAGTTCTGCTTAATCCAAGCCCATTTGCTCAGTTTAGTCCAAGGATGTGGCTCCCAGCGATGCCGACCACAAGTCAGCCACCCACCATGTATCTAGCTGCCTTGCCAGATAAAAGCAAACCCCTGCCCAGCTGTTTCCCTTGTTAACAATGCTCTCCTCTTACTTTCAGTCATGGGAACAGACCCAGCTATAGACGGGGTTGAGTCGCCATGGCCAATTATATCAGTCTGATTGCTCCTCCCAACCTGAGCTCTGTGGTGTGGAAAAACTGCAGTTCCACTGGCTGCACCAGCAGGGATAGGAAAGGCTAGCCCCCCATCTGCAGCCCAATTCCAGCACGGGCCAATTTGTCATGCAGAGGTATTTGGAGAAGAAGTCTGATGAAATATATATATGATCTTCTTCAAACATGCATTGTTCCGCACTGCTGTGCTTAGTCAGGCCAACAGCCCTCATCGTCTTCTCCTGATGTCTTGAAGGCTTGGCTGAGAGGCTCCAGGCATAATGCACAAGGAATTCTACTGTGTCAGCTCTCATTATAAACTGAGAAAATATTGGTTGAATTTCTTCCACACTCACAGGAATCGTGCCAAACCACTGACATTACTAACAGTATGCTCACATATGCCTATGTGCTAAACAATGCAGTGTCAAACTTAAATTTGACACAGGCCAAGCAACAGGGGCGAATCCTACTTCAATTATTATCAAGTGCAGTTTTATGTTTATTGCAGCATTTACAATGCTGAGCTTAATTAAGAGCACACTCTGTTCTAGTGTCTTAAAAATATCATTTGGGTGTCTTAAATCAGCAGCCAATATGTGCAGTGTATGCAGTAATCAATATCTTGATTTTGGGTACATTTCACACACAGGACACTGTTGACCTCTGCTGGTCATAAAAAGAACTACATCTGGAAATTTTACAAACAAAACTAAAGCAGTGTTTTCCATTTTCAGATTTATTTGTACTTAATGTTGCTAATTATAACACACACACACACACACACACACACACACACACACACACGCGTGCATTTACATGTCTAATACACAATCTAAATGTAGGTGATGCTATTATAGTTAAACTACAAAAGGTTAATGGAAGAAAAACAAAAACAAGCAGTCTAGTGTATATAATTTATTAACCATAAGGATAATGTACAGAGGTCAGTTAAAGTATCTCAATGATGAGGTTTCTGCTTGAACTGTAATCCACAGTAGCCACATGTTCCTACTTTAGTTTCTTTATCCTGCATACAGAAGAAAAATGGTGCAAAATAGTAAATCTGGTTCACATAAGCAATCCATATTTATATCTGTATTCTAGCAAAACTGTGTGTGTGTGTGTGTGTGTGTGTGTGTGAGACACCTATACACGCACATACATACATACATACATACATACATACATGCTATTGAATGTAACTCAATGTTTTACTTTTTTTGATGGTACATTATTTATAGTCTGTTTATTCCAACTGGATTCATAAAGGTCAAATGGTAGAAACAATATAGTGATATTGGCAGGATAATGCCTGGCACTGCATTTACGTCAAGTCCAGCCTATAGAACTATTAGCCCTACCAGGTTTATGTAGACTTTGGGGTGACCCAAGGCTCCTCCACCACCATCACAGGACACAACTCTGGCTTCTAAGTCAGTCACTGGTTCTTCTGCCACAAGCTTTATGGCAAAGTTTGTGTTAACCTACAAACAAGTGCCCATGATAGAGGTGGGAGTGGAATGTATAATAATGTGATCAGACAATTCTTATGAGGTAGTAATCAATCATGGCAACAAATAATATGCATCATATAAAGCAGAGGCGCTCAATCCTGGTCCTGGAGAGCTACTGCCCTGAGTGTTTTAGATGTCTTCCTGCTCCAACACACCTGATTCTAATGAATGGGCTTCTGCAGATACTGATAACGACCCTTTCTTTAGAATCGGGTGTGTTGAAGCAAGGAGACATCTCAAACATGCAGGGCAGTAAGTAGCTCTCCAGGACCAGGATTGGGCACCCCTGACATAAAGTAAGCATGGTCCTGATTCATTTGAATTAGGTGTGTGTTGGAGCAGGGAGACATCTAAATAGTGCATGGCAGTGGTACTCAGGGACCACGATTGAGAAATGCTGATGTACAGTCTTCTACCCGTTTACCTCTTTCTGTCTGCCAACGAATCTGGCTCTCCTGTGATCCTTCTCATCGAACACCTAGAGATAATATTACATTATTTTATTTTATTAATGAGATCATCAGAAACGACACGATCAAGACACAAGTATGTTAGAACTACCGTTAGTCAGAAGTAGCGATACAACAAGGCTAACGCTAACTGGGAACTTGACAGGCCTGTACTGTATGTTCACCTGGCCGGTGTGGGTGACTGGTTCTCCTGTGGGGGAGACTTCCACGCTGTACCGGTGTGCAGCAGGAACAGCAGACAACCTGAACGGTGAAAGCAGCACCTTAGCATTCTTACTGAAGGACAGAACCCTGCTCGCTGAGGACGCCATGTTTACAGCTTGTTTTTCATTCCCAGGATGCCTTGCTAGGAAATCCCTCTTTACACATCGCAGGGTCCTAAAATAAGGTCTGTATATCAAAAACAGTAACTACAACTAACATTTAGTTTCGCCTATGGCATAGGTATTTATTAATACTGTTAATTTAAAAATACACAATTATAACATTGTAAATACACATATAAATTATTAGTGTTGCATTTTGTATAGTACAGTAACAGGCTTTAGGACCCAGTAGCCGTTGCATGACACCTCGCTGCTACGTTAGTCAGACCAGAAATATATGGCCTCTGTGTTTAGACGAGCCACATTGCGTGGCCTTGTGAGAAACAAAGCAATTTTCAGGAGCATATTTCTGTTTCAGTCCACCTTCGTCTTTTAGAAAGGTTTGTGATCGTATGTATAATTTGACATGATTTCATCAAGGCACGATATAGACATTATAGACTGATTATGGACGTTGGTATTTGGCCTTGATAGCATGCACGCTAAGCTGCCTGCTTGTGTCCTTTGCATTGTAACAGCAAATTTGAGGATGGAATAGGCGTACACAGTTGTTAATTTAAAAACATATGCTGTACAACGGGCGTACAGGTCTTATTAAAAGGTAAAAATACTCATCTAGCCTACATGTTTATCCATAAAAATATTGTCATTAAAAAATAGCTAGAGGTTGTACTTAAATTGTGTATTTTCAGACATTTACTTTTTACTATACATTTACATATATCAAATTTCTGAGCAGTCATTCCTCCCTGCAGTACATTCAGTAGGCTATAGCTACCTCTAAGGACCCCCTAAGGCAGTGTTCCCCAACTCCAACACAGCTGATTCAAATGAATAGCTCTTTATTAGGACATTTGTATCAGGTGTGTTGGAGAAGGAGACGTCTAAAACATGCAGGGCAGCGGCCCTCTAGGACCAGGATTAGGGAACACAGCCCTAGGTTTATGGACCACCAGTAGAATATCTGGAGTAGGTATTGCTCCCAGTGGCCTGTTTTAGTTGCGTTAGCATGTACTAGTATATTAACTAAGGTGTGTGCACGTTATTGCTGTTTTGTAATAGCCCCACTCTTAAAGATGCAATCTTTTTTTGCAGGTTTAACACGATGGCGCCCCTACTGTTAAAACAACTGGCATGTTCCATTTCTCACCAACTGGCCCAGATGACCAAGTTTACCCTAAGCAGGTCATCCCCTACAACAGACATTTACAGATGTCTAGCCACACTTGCCACTGCTCCAAGTAGGCTGCTAACATTGCCAGTCGGAGGAAAACAACCACCTATAACTGGATCTTCTGGCCACTGCCGAACACCTCTGCTTGAAGCATGTCAGCACGTTGCCTCTGCCCAATCGTGTGCGGGAATGAAAACCAAGAGCGCACTGAAAAGACGCTGCAAAGACTGTTTCTTTGTGCTGCGCCGGGGCCGCTTGTTTGTGTTCTGTAAGACTAATCCTAGACATAAACAGAGACAAGGGTGATGATACAGTGTTGAAGGGGTCCAACAGGGTTGTTTGAGTGTGGGACATAAACAACTTGGTTTAATTATCTGTTATTCAAATAAAATGCTTAAAAATTACATTCTATATTTGGTGTCCAGTTTCTTTTCTCCGTAGGCCTATAATTGATGAACATTTCAAGAAAATCACTACACATTGGCTAGTAGTCCATAACTTAGCAATTAAGCAATTCCTTTAAAATACCACATGAGGGAGCCAAATTATGTTACCCATATAGTCCAAACCTACTGCAGCCTCTTGAGAAAGAACAAGACATAGCCTTCTATAGTAGGCTTATACACTCACCTAAAGGATTATTAGGAACACCTGTTCAATTTCTCATTAATGCAATTATCTAATCAACAATCAC
>JAODTR010020605.1:0-12663 GCA_025399935.1 Amblyopsis rosae
GTTTGGGGTCCCCTGCTGGAGCTGCTGCCCCCGCGACCCGACTCTGGATAAGCGGATGAGGATGGATGGATGGAAAATGGAGCTGTCATGCAATTGCTTTATGGATTTCTGACATATAATTCTATCTTATGATTCCCCATAAATTATTTAGTCAAAGCAGCATTTTGAGATATTGTAGCTAAGGAACATGTGATCACTGCATTGCCGTGCACTACTGAACTGAAAACGGTGCATTAGCTATTGAACACTTAATGTCTTTGTGTGTTATGCAACTGACTCTTTGTATTGGAGGAGGAACCAGAGCAACCACAATCCATTGCTCCAGTTTAGTGTATTATCTCATACCTGCCACTTTACACTCTGTGCTCAGATCAGCTGAGTACACCGCACACCATCCCAGCCCTCCCACACTGGGAGCATGCCACTGACGCAGATGCCATCTACCCGGTGCTTCCTGTTCTCAGTACGCGCTGTTAGTTATCCTTTCTCCCCCCTTGGCTTGTCATCCCCACAGAACCAGGAAGTTAATTGTCGCTGCGAGGGGGAAGACGTTGTTCCTCTACTAATGCTCATTGGTCAGGTGTTCCCTGTAGCCCTTCTCACACACAACACTGCACAGCATTATGGTTTTACAAGGGTAAAGTCCCAGATGTTGCGTGTTTATCTTATCGATCAATTTCACGGGAGCCACCCAGCTAGAATTCAATCACAATAAATTGGTTCCCATCCAGACTACAGTAGTGGTATATATGCAATATAAATCTTAAATCTGCCTTGGTTGAGGAGTTGGGAATTTTAAAGCACCCCCCCCCCCCCCCCCCCACACACACACACACACACACCAGGATGCATTGTAAATCACCCAAATGCTGAATCCTGAGAAAACGAAGAGAGGAAGTAGCGTTTCTGGAGGACGGAGGGCCTCTCGCATATGGTGGACAATGAAGACAACATTGTGCCCATCCGAAACATTAACTCTCTTGGCCGAGAACTAAACGCATTTCTTCTGTAGATGTTCCATGAGGAATGTGTTTATTTATTAGAGATGGCGAGTCTTTGATGCACCTCGCTGAGTGATGAAGTCTGACTTTTCCATCACAAGATCCAGCCAGGGAGCCCATAATGGAGCCATTAGTGGAATCTGGCAATGAGCTTCTAGCATGTGTTTCTGCTTTTCATGAACCCTTCTCCTCTTTCCAGAGGCCTTGCAACAAAACCAAAACAATAATAATAAGAAGAAGAACATCATGTTTTGTTTGTTTGTCAGGTTATGTTCTGCAGAAGGTTTGGGATATTCTTTATGTCTGCAGTGCACGGTTAATGCACGTTTAATGATGGATGGTGTGGAGACTGAGGCAAAAATATATCAGAAGATTGAAAACATAGGATCATATAGGAATATAGGTTAATATCTTACTGTAATTTTTTGTGGATATTATACAAAGCAGGTTTTGGATAGTGAGCACGGTACTGTGAAAACAATAACCCTCATTTGTCAACATTGTTTACCACCAAATGCATTCGGCTTCATCTTTGCCATAGCTTCAAGATCATAGACACGTCTGGTAGTCACAGACAGCGTACCTGCACTAACCTTAGTAATCCTTAGTTTGTAGTTATCATTCTTCTCATTGCTTCTATCAAGGAAGAGAATAATAATATTGCCGCATGCATTGTGCAGACACATCTGTGAATGCGGGCTCTGGGTGCATGAGGAGCTGTATAAAATAACAAATACACAACACATGTATGGATTTGATGCAAATAGACCTTTGCAATCACTATAAAAGAAAAATACACACACACACACACACACAAGCAACTGAATAAAATATCCTCTTTAAGATGAATGTCCAGGAGTGAATCATTGCACGGTTCACACAGTTGTCGTGTGTGTGTGGGTGTGATGTCACGTCAGACGTGGTGATGAAGTGCACAAGCGGCTTCTATTTGCTACGTTGGCTTTTTTTGGGTGTCTGTGCTTTCTTATTTCTACCTACTCTGCTACTTCTCCTCTCGCCGTCATTGGAAAACCCCAACGACTGTTTATTACGCTTCTCACACGGGGACACTTCCTCTCTCTCTGAGATGGCTAAAGGCCCAGAGGTTGCCGTGGCGACCAGAGACCGGACCGACCACGCTGCGTAAAATCCAGTCCTGGACAGATGTTTGACATTCAAATGGGGCAGTGGTTTGCATCTATGACGATATGCTCCTGTGAACAAAGAGATGTTGTCATAGAGCTATCAGTCGGTCGGTCGGTCAGTCGGTCAGTCGGTCATGTTCTGAACCTAGCTGATAGTGTTTGTTTTAGTTTTTCATCGCTGAAAACGTGACAAGCCCATGGAGGCAATGCCAGCTAACCATAGCAACTAAGACTTACAATCAGGTAGGGCGGTGGATATTTCTCCCTGGTTGTTACTCGGACATCGCATGAATACCGCCTTTTCACTCCCTGATTAGCTATTTCTGCTTTGTTGTTACAAAATGATCAGATGATTGGTTTAGATGATTGGTCACCTCATGGTGTACCCACAGGACACACCATGAGGTGATACACTGGACACACCATCTGTTGTCCGTCAGCTACTCAGACCTACATCGATTTTAAACAAGTGCCACGTTGAAAATGTAATGTATGTGTATGGGTGTAGATCCTCTTTCCCATCTCATTCTGTTACATGTCTTCCCATCACGTATTGGCTCCCTTGATGGCTAGTGTCTAAGAAAGCATATTATTGTGTCCTTCAGGGCCTAATAACATGGCTCTTAGGCAACTTTATTTCCATTAACCGTCAGTTGGCCAGCAATCTGAAAGCCTCCGATGTTTCTGGTTGAAAGTCAAATGGAAAACCCAGTCTGTCCACGATTTGTGTTTGTAGCCGGTGGTACAGAAACAATGTATTGGTTTGAATCTCAGAGAGTGGCGGACACTATACCATTCTCCTTGCCTGTACGCTTACATTCGTGCACAGCTATAATGCAATTGAAGAGAGTGTAACTTTAAATTCCATGGATGTAGTTGCTTAAAATAAGTGTGTAATTTCAGGTTGTGGGTGCAGTGGGTTGTTAACTGTCCAGTAGGTTTGTGTTGAACAGTCCCACAGAGGAGTATCCTATCCCTCACTTATTTCTGTGTGGTCTAAGATGCAGGAGCTACTTGCGCATGTTAATGATTTTACCCGGTTCACTGTGATGTAAAAACAGCACTGCAAATGCCTGAGTAAGAATGCAGTGGCCGAGCAATGGCGAGAAATTGTGCGTGCGGAAAAAAAGAAGCCGTGCTAAATGACTTCGGGGGGGTGAAAGGATCTGCTCGACACATGGCATGAACAGCTTTCTTCCATCCAGTGACATGGACACAGTTATAAAGTCCAGTGACACAACTGTGAGAATTCATTCAGTTAACACCCAACCCCCGAAACCAAGAACACACACACACACACACACACACACACACACACACACACACACACACACACACAGTCTTATTAGAATAATTGCTTATGGTCAAAGCCTGCTAATGGAGAATTAAGCACCACACACACAAGCACAGGTCTTGAGGCCTTTAAATACACCGATTCAGTCCTTGGTAATCCTTTGCTAAATGGTTGGCGCAAACACATAGCAAAAACCCCTACACACAATAGAACACAATGGAAAATGCACCAAACCAACTGCATTTTGTGGTCCCTGCAGTTACCTACCATGCTATTCGATACGTGCAGCAGGTAGGTCTGTTATTGTCTATTGTTGACAGTCTAAGAGGTTATGAATGGGTTGAACCTCTCAGTTAATCCCTTGACCGTCTCGCCTTGTTTGACTTTGCTGCGAGAATCGGCCTGGAGAGCTCGAAATCGTTGCGCTTGAGTCGAACCACTGTGGCCTCTGACCAATCAGCGTCTTACCACCAGCTGCAGGTGTAGTTTAGGCTCTGGTTTACGTGTCAAGCGACATTAATAGACAATCACCATCAGTTCATCCAATCACCTGTCATGTATTTTACATGCAAGTGCATGCCCTATTCTAAACGGTTCCATGTTGACAGCGTCCCAGATGTTTGTCTGTAACAAGGCATCTGGACAGATGTTTGTGTGTAACAAAACATGTAGTGTGTCAGCCATGTAACGGTGTGGGTGTGTAACAAACCATCTGGCCTGTCAGGTAACGGTGTGGGTGTGTAACAAACCATCTGGCCTGTCAGGTAACAATGTGCGTGTGTAACAAACCATCTGGCCTGTCAGGTAACAATGTGCGTGTGTAACAAACCGCGTCAGGTAACGGTGGTCTCTCTCCACAGACGAGGGCTCAGCAGACAGCAGCACAGAGTTCACGGAGCGCACGCCCCTGCTGGAGGTACGTCTGCAGGCGCAGGAGGATGAGATAACGCTGCTGAAGGCGTCGCTGGCGGACGCGCTACGCAGACTCCGCCTCCACGACCAGATCCTCCCACTGCTGAGGGAGCAGCTCATCGCAGGTGGGCCCCGCCCTCGCTGTGACCCAGGAAGTGGTCTCTTACAGCCACGGGGCAGCACAGCCATCTTGTGGCAGCCGTACAGTTCATGTCACACAGAAACTATATTAGTAGACGATAATGATATTCAGGATTATAGTGATAGTGCCATCGTCATTTACTCTCGAAAATGTATCTAATATATGAACTTCAAGTTCTTATGAATAATATCCAAGTTCATATGAGTAATGATTATTAATATGAATCATTAAATGTGGTGATTATACACATACATTTGGAGGTTCCCTGCCCAAGGAGGTTTAGAACAGTAGTACTATTTTGTATTGATTTTGGCATGTTGACAATAGGATTCAGGTAAATTGTTCTGCTTAATGGAACCACAGTACTTAGCAATGTATTTAGTGGTGTACTTAGCAGTGCCATGAACATAAGTATTGATACCAGATTTGAGGATTCCTGTGAGACTTTCTGCTGAACGGAGCTACAGTGCTTAGTATCGTAGTGGACGTTATGTTGTGTTGATACCAGACTTAAGAGGATTCCTGTGAGATGTTCTGCTGAACGGAGCTACAGTGCTTAGTATCGTAGTGGACGTTATGTTGTATTGATACCAGACTTAAGAGGATTCCTGTGAGATGTTCTGCTGAACGGAGCTACAGTGCTTAGTATCGTAGTGAACATTATGTTGTGTTGATGCCAGACTTAAGTGTGCTGCCATAAGAGGATTCCTGTGAGATGTTCTGCTGAACGGAGCTACAGTGCTTAGTATCGTAGTGGACGTTATGTTTTATTGATACCAGACTTAAGAGGATTCCTGTCAGCTTTAAAGCATCACTGTCCTCTCCCAGTGAACCCTGCAGCAGCGCGGGTGTTGAACCAGCCGTTCTGCTCAGAGAGCTACACTAGCAGACGCAGGCTGTCGTCCAGCTCAATGCCCGATGGACTCCGCCACCCTGCCGCCAGGTGTGTCATCATACGCACACACACACACACACACACACGCGCACACACATGCGCACACACGCACACACACACACAGGACTGATATCGATGTTGTGCCAGAGAAGTGATATTGACTCCACAGGCTGTCGTTGACACCCATATGCTAAGATATACAGTCATTCTCACTTTAAATAAACAATACAGCATTATTACTAGAGACATTTTATTGTAGAAATTCAAACATATTTAATGTTGAAATCATCTCCATATTACATTTGCCACCATAATAATACTAATACTAATAATAATAATAAATTTTATTTGTGACGCACTATAAATTAAAAGAAATCCCAAAGTGCTACATGACCAATACATTTAAAATACCAATACAAAAAACACAAGTGAAAACGTATCAACCAAAATCTTTCTTAAATAGGTGGGTTTTGAGGCCACGTTTTAAAAGCATCTGTGGTGGCCTAAGGTGGTCAGGCAGAGCGTTCCACAGACTGGGAGCAGCCATATACCATATAGAGCTATTACTGATTGTTTCTAGGTGAGGATCGAGCTTTTGAGGTCATAGCACGCAAAAACTGGAATACTCTATCCACACGGTTTTAGGTTTGCCGATTTTGTTGACTCTCTTAAAAGGCAGCTAAAGACACACTTTTTTTAAACAGGCAGTATGGCCAATATGTTCGTTCATTGTCTGCACACCTACGTATGTCTTTCGTGTTTTATGGAGGATTTTATTGTGTATTCTACCTTCTCGATTGTGTATTTATTGTATACTATGAAGCCCGTTGGTGACTGTCTGTGATACGTGCCATATGAATAAATGTAATGATGGTTTATAAGCGCATGTGTGTTTGTTGCCACCCTGCCATGTTAAGCATCTCTAGCAAAGTGTCAAACAGCGCAGCGGCCAATCAGAACGGCACAGCGCGGGACGACGTGCGTCCCGGACCCCCCACACTGGATGCGTGTACCCAGACGGAGCCGTGCCCCGCCCCGGACATCAGGGGCACCGCCCCGGCTTTGACCCGAGCGCTGCAGAGCCTCCAGCTGGAGGACGCGCTCCCCGCGGGCCGCCCCGAGGCCGACGGGCCCCGCGCCCCCCTCCACCGGCTCCCGGGGCTGGAGCTGGAGGAGGACGGCCAGGAGGCAGAGGAGGAGGAGGCGGGGGTAGGGGAGCGGGATAAGGAGCACGGCTGGATGTCCGCGGTGGATGAGGAGCATGTCCGGCCCGCGCTGCTCAAGAGCCTCCAGAAGGGGGACTCCATTGGCTCCCTGGGGGAGGAGGTCCTGCCTCCCCCGGCCCCCTCCGCCCGCCCAGGGCCCCAGTCCCCCGTCCTGCAGGAGAAGACGGCGCTGTGCGTGACAACCCCCCGCCCCTTTTCCCCCCACCACCCCTGTATCACCTATCACCCGACTGCATGGCTTTTCTCCAACCAATCAGATTGAACTAATCCTAATTTGTGTCACTGCAAGCCCCAGCTTCACTTTACTCTGTTTAAAGTGAATGTCGTGCGCATTCGAACCAGAAAAAGTGAAACAACAGGCCACAGGCTAGCTAGCTATAGCTCGGGATGGAGGAAGGGGGGGGTGGGGGCTGAGTGACGCGTCCCGAGGCGAAGTTGAGCCAGTGGAAAATGTGATATGTTGGCAATGAAGCGCGGCAGCGCGCACCTGCGTTATACAATAGCACTGGGGTGGAGAGGCTGCATGGGAATGCAGATTTGTCACATTAACACCTCTTTTATGCGCCATTCAGGGATGGTGGAACGGCCCAAGCCAACCAAACGGTGCATGTCAGGGTGGATATCTGCCAAATGGACATCCCACCCTAACAGCCTTAAACAAGTCTTAAACATTCGCACTTAGCCATTGTAGAACTTGACATTGCATCGCAGACAGCTTGCACATTCCGCAGGGCATAATCAAATCTCCCGTCCAGCTGGGTTTGGCAGAGACACAAGATGCGGCGTCTCACTGGACCTGATTGTCCGCAGCGATTCCACACTAACCTGATGATTTGCCACCCCGTCAACTAACACCTTCTTCCACGACTAAATCAAGGGTTGACTTCGTTGTTGTTGTTTGAGCCGTTCTGCATGAGGCGACGTGTCGAAACTGATCCTCACTGAACCACAGCACACCGCCGTTTATTTTTGAGTTTGTTTGCACGCCTTCCCTTCTCCACTTCCTCGTTGTGGGTACATGCTTCTGTCTATTGATAACGTGTGTGTGTGTGTGTGTGTGTGTGTGTGTGTGTGATTGTGTGTAGGCTGTTTGCCCAGCTCTCCCATGCCCCTCCATGGATACCAGCAGTACTGGAAAGTATGCATAAGACGCCTTAGTGATATGGACTTTACATCATGATGGGTGGAGGGGTGCAGGTGTGTGTGTGTGTGTGTGTGTGGGGGGGGGGTATTCAGCTGCTCAGTTTCACTTCCTCAGAAGAGGACAGACACGTTGTACTTTTCAAATGACTGGTTCCAGTCCAGAGGCATCTTTCTCCAGGAAACTGGTTGGGCTACACAGGAAACACAATGGGAACGCGTGAGCGCTTGTGTTCGCATGCTGGCAGCCCTGGGCTGGGGTTGCACGCACACGCACGCACACACACACACACACACGCGGTTACTTGCGCACATTCGCACACGTCAGCCATGTGCATTCGCCAAAGTTTTTTTTCTTCTTCACTCCTTGCTGGCAGAGTTCGCAGGAACAGCGAAAAGCTGGGGAAGGACGCCCTGGAGAGAAACAAAAAGCGGCTGGACAAGAAGGCGGCGTCCTCAGCCAATCTCCTCACCCGCTCCCCCAGCCTGGAGAAGTGAGCCCCCCCCAAACCCAGGCCATCACTCATTGCTGTCACACACTCACAGCTCACATTTTCTTATCACCGCGGCATGCGTACATATTTCACCCTGCTTGTCACTCTGCTGCCAATGGCCATTATACTGTACCGTATACATCCCGCATGTTTGGATTATGAACCCACTCTCCTTTGAAAGGAACAAATACAAATAGATGAGCAGCGATGGGGGATCCCCTGTCGAGTCTGGGGTTCAAAGGGAGGGGGTCGCTCATTTGAGTCTGATGTGGTGTGCCTTTTCTAATCCAGTCTTGTTTCTTTGTTTGCCTCACAGCCGGGCTAAGGAACTAATCGCCAATGCAGGTGATGTAATAACGTTTATGTTGTTGTTTATTGGCTATGTTTTATATACTGTACCGTATCTGCCAGTTTAGATGAGGTGAGACCAAAGCATTGGACAAACGAAACTAGCAATGGTCTGTCGGTGTGTCTGTCTGTCTGCCTGTCTGTCTGTTTGGGGGGCCCGTTATTAGTCCTTGAAACTTTTAAAGATGAAAATATTACAGTACTGATATGTTCATTCTTGCGTGGAAGGTTTGAATTTTTTGGATTAGCCAAAATAAAAAAATTATCATTAATTGTTGGCTACCCAGAGTTGCATTTGCGAACTCCAACTACTGTTGATTGTAGTTGGACCATTGATGTTTTAAAACATATAATGTCAGGCTTTTCTTTGTTTAATTAGGAATTTTTATAGAAACCACGTTTTTATGGGTTTTTAATGGGCCCTGAGGTCAGCGAAGCCTGACTTTAAAGCATAATCTTGCACCACGCCAAACTTTCACTGGCTCACGTATGTGTGGGAATGAATGCATTTGATTTGCTCTTTCCTATCCAACTCATCAAAGTCGCACTTGCGGTTAGCTTAGCTTTTATGAGTGTTGGCTTTTAGCGTGGTTAGCTTTTTTTAGGGCTTGTTCCCAAAGTGGAGAGCACTGCAGGACAGTATCTCTCTCTCTCTCTCTCTCTCTCTCTCTCTCTCTTTGGCCATGTCTAATTGTTAGTCCACACTGCATCTACTCATCAAACTAGTGCACTTTGCATGTTAGACAAGATCTTGATCTTCTAGTTTGTAAACAAGGTAGGGAACTATTATAAAACAGGTATTTCTTAAATAATAGTAAATATCCAGATATGTTTTTAGGAGAAATTGTACATTGCAGAATTGGCATGAGGTTGATGTTTCATAAGACACATTTAAAAAGATATGAAGACAAAGAGAATACTTCAGCAGCACATGCTCTGCAAAGAGCTGAGTTCATGCAGAGTCCACCTTCGTGGATTAACCACACCCCGAATAAGGCAGCTTCCTATACCAAGAATGATCTTCCCTCCTTTATACTTAATGTAATTTCACACAGTGTGTCGGCCCTATGGTGCGACACACTGGAGGGCCTGTTAGGGCAGTGGGAGCTCCCTGGGATCGCATCCATTGTGGTTAGCCAGCCACCGCACCACTCCTGCTCCACAGACGGGATGATGAATGGCCAACGGTCGGCTCTCGAGCGGCCCTGCCAAGAAACACCCACCCTCCCAATTTATCTTACGCCCGCCGTCGCGCCTTGGCTCTCATACCGTTCTATACTGTCTTCGCCTGTGTCTTGTGTTGTCTACAACAGAGTGCAAAGCAAAGACCTTAGCATGCAACCTAGACACACAGCGAACATTGAATGGCGGTGCATAAACATTAAGGGGAATAATTAGGTGATTGACAGCCCGCTTCGCCAATAAAAATGTCTGGTTCAGCGAGCGGTTACCTCGGGTAAAACCCGGTAGCAAGCTGCCTGTGTTTCACCACATTACCCACGCTGGATTCTCTAGGGCGTCTTTCACGTGCACGGATTGAGCCTCGTCCAAGACTAAAGGATTCAAAATAAATGCGGTGATCTCCAGTGAAAACAGTTCATATGCTACGACTGGGCTTAATCGATGCCTGGAGAAATAATAGCAAACTTGGTGCATGAAGGGACCCTCAGATCTCTGAGCTGGAATGAGCTGCTGTTTAGAGCTTTTAGAGATACTGGTGTTCTGGCTAACCCCGCCATTGCTTTCTGTCTCCCACAGGTTCTCCCGGCTCGCGGAGGGGAACCTACAGCCAAGGTAGAATTTGTAAAGAGAGTCTGTAAGATCTTAGCACCAGCTATGGAGCCCGTGTAATACATTTTTGCTTAAAAAATATACACTGACCAAGTGACGTTTGCATGCGCAAATTAGTGTGCGCTATCTTTGCCTCAAAGTGGTACGTTTTGCAAATTTTCCTGCCTACAGGACATTCCATCAAAATGTTCATCCGTGGGCGGCCCATCACCATGTACATACCGTCCAACATCCAGAACTACGAGGACTTGAAGAT
This sequence comes from Amblyopsis rosae, assembly GCA_025399935.1. Taxonomy (NCBI): domain Eukaryota; kingdom Metazoa; phylum Chordata; class Actinopteri; order Percopsiformes; family Amblyopsidae; genus Amblyopsis; species Amblyopsis rosae. The sequence continues at coordinate 10,645 of JAODTR010020605.1, forward strand.
GGAACCGCCCGCAGAGAAACTGGAGTTGGACTGGGTGTATCCTTCCTGTGCTCATGCCATAGCACGCCTACGTGTGTGTGCATGCATTGAGAAGCTAGCTCAGACAGTGCTGAGCTGTGCTGCTCTTATGGAAGCACGCCAGGCCTCTTGAGCCTGGAAAGCATATTTCTCTCCATGAAACCTCCCCCCCAAGTGTCATAAAATAGAAGTGGGCGTGGCCTAGTTTGTGTCAATCCTAAATCAGCTGTTAGCTGTGAGCTGTGAACTTCAGCAGCGGAGGGCAGTCGGCCGCTGCGGCCCGCTGGCCGATTTCAACTGTGACCTGGTTCTGACCTTGTGACCTTGACCTTGCTGCTGCTCAGCTACGGCTACCGGGGGCGGGACTGCCGCGACAACCTGTACTTCCTGCCGACGGGCGAGGCGGTGTACTTCATCGCGTGCGTGGTGGTGCTCTACCACATCAGCCGGCGCACACAGCGCCACTACCGCAAACACACCGACTGCGTCCGCTGGTGCGTGGGGACCGGGGAAGGGAGGGGGGGCAGGGTTGTTTTGAACTCAGAGATGTTCTCATAGTGGAAATGTGTACGGTTGTGGTGTCGTTATCGTTTTCTTTTAAAACCAAGCATTTTTTTACATTAGCGACATTTCTGTTTGTTGCGCATACGGAAATGCTTAGAAAGAAATAACCTTGGTTAAGGGGAATTAGTTTCAGACAAAGTAGACATATTGTTTGGCTTAGTTATTTGCGCTGCACTCCCACCTTAAAGGTATAGTCAGCGATTGTAAGCAAATTTTCTTTTTGTCAAATTCAGCAAGAATCTATTCAGCTGCCCGTTCTGTGTGCCTGCTGAAAGCATAATTCTGTGTTTCTACAAAGCAGAATATTGTTGTTTATGTTTCTCTGTAAATGGAAACATAAACAACAATATTCTAGGCATGGCAATGTGTTTCCAATGTGTGGGGCGGAGCTTCTGAGGGAGAACCCTATGGCATTGAAGGGAGAGGTGTTTTTGTTTTGATCGAGTTTAAATATCAACCAGAATGACTGACAGTACCTTTAGCTCTACTCTGCCCCCTCTGGCCAGTAAACACACAACACCACATTGAGGCCACTGTTATCGATGTAATGCATCACGTTTTTTTCCCCCTGCAGTCTGACCCTTCATCCGGACAAGGTGCGCGTGGCATCAGGCCAGATGTCGGGGGTGGATAAAGACGGCAAGGTGACTATTAGTCATGCAACTGTCATTTGTTAACAAACAGGTTGCTGGCCGTGCTTGTTCCAGTGCAATTTAAAGGCATGCAGTGGTTTCCTAATCTGCCTCGAACACGAGAAGCAGAAGGAGCGGTCAGTTATTCGCCCTGTTGCATTTAATTGGCATCCTAATATTTCTGTGGTACAGTGTTTTCATGTTCTTTCTGAACACCTGACCATTCCAAGTACCACAGCATAAAGGCCAGTTTATGCCTCTGCGTCACAGCTCCGAGAACACTATGCCTTAGGGTCCCTGTAGCTGCGTACCATACGCCGTAGCCTGACACGCACCTGTCCAGATTGTAGCTACATGTCAGAAAACATGATTTATTGCTACATGATTGTCTTGTGGATGCAAGCCAACATACCAGTGCTTTGGAATTAGGGATCTTTATGACAACGTACTATATATACACAGACTGTCTCCCTGTGACATCCCTTGTGAAATCGTTAGATTAGCTGGAAATACATGTTTTTATATGCCTTGCTTGAGCATTATTAAGCTATACTACAACTTGGCACATGCCAAGACAGGTGCATGGTAGTTACTGTAAAATACTGTATAACACCACATGCATGGTAGTTACTGTAAAATACTTTATAACACCACATGCATGGTAGTTACTGTATAATACTGTATAACACCACATGCATGGTAGTTACTGTAAAATACTTTATAACACCACATGCATGGTAGTTACTGTATAATACTGTATAACACCACATGCATGGTAGTTACTGTATAATACTGTATAATAATA
>JAODTR010020605.1:18362-49451 GCA_025399935.1 Amblyopsis rosae
ACTGTACATATTGTACATACTATACAGTACATACATATATACTGTACATACTGTGCATACTATACAGTACGTACATACATACTGTACATATTGTACATACTATACAGTACATACATATATACTGTACATACTGTGCATACTATACAGTACGTACATATATACTGTACATACTGTACAGTACATACATATATACTGTACATATTGTACATATTATACAGTACATACATATATACTGTACATACTGTGCATACTATACAGTACATACATACATACATACTGTACATACTGTACAGTACATATATACTGTACATATTGTACATACTGTACAGTACATACATATATACTGAACATATTGTACATACTATACAGTACATACATATATACTGTACATACTGTGCATACTATACAGTACCTACGATCAATCTGAGGCCAAAGCGGTTTTCTGCAGCAAACTCTTGTAGTAAATAGACTTTGTTTCAGGCCATGCATGGTCGATTTACCTGATGCATACGTCCACTTAAGAGATTAAAATGTATTATTAATATCTATTTATTTGATTTATTATTTATTATATTATATTTATTTGTACCTATTATTCCAAAATCTTTGATCTTACTGCAGGAGAGTGGTAAGGTCCATGGGGAAGGGCGGGGAGTCATCTTAAAGGTACAGCTTTTGACTGTGTTCTAGCGCCCACAGAATAACAGTAAACAACAATAAACAGTCAAAGGGGGGGTGGGGAATGGCGTGAGCCTGCAAGTGCTGTATGGGAGTGGTAGAGAGAAGTGCAAAAACAGTGTTGTTGTTGTCAACATTGGTCCCAGCCACGAGAGCAACCCCAGACACAAAATCGACGCGTTGCATCAAAAATATAAACACAAGCCTAGAAATGATCTAGTCTCTAATGATATTCTGCGGGCGGAGACATGAGAGCTAACAGACGGTATCTGTTGCCATGCAGGTGTGTGGCTGGAGGGCTCCGACGGCACTGACATCAACGCGCTGTGCCGCTCCAACAGCGAGAGGGTGGTGGCAGTAGCTGACGACTTCTGCAAAGTCCACCTCTTCCAGTACCCGTGTCCAAAATTAAAGGTCAGGTTCTTATTATGAATGTGTTCAATACGCATGCTCAATGTTAATGTCCTCATGGAAATCTTCCCCTATTCATGAGTCGACGTGAGATGTTTAGCTCGCTTTTGGCTTGGTTGGATCACTTACCGCCTGAGCCCATCTTGATCTCGCAATTTCATTTGGCCGCCAGTATCAGTCTGGAACCCCTCAATACAAAAGTGTTTGTTGCCCATGTAGAAATCAGCGTAAGTCTCGTTTTGAGGTTACCGTGAGAACAGAACAGTAAACAAACCACGTAGATGAACCAAATATAGATTTAGCCTAATGGTATCTAGATAAACCTAGCCTACATTATTTATGAATTAGCCTATATGTAAGACCACATATGTGATGAGTGGTGCATTTTCTTACATCAGTTTAAAAATAGGCTAATTCATATGGCCAATAAACATGTAAATGCATTTCGCGCATTTTCTGTCTGTGAGGCAAAAGCTTGTGAAACACGGTTAATGGCGTGTTCTCGCTTTTGAAGTGAGGGGTTCAAGAAGAGTACAGTCACACAGTAGTGTCGCTAGCGGATTGTGGCCTTAACACATGAAAACAACACAACACACATTGTGTACTTAACCTGAGCATGGGGTTTGTTGTGACGTGTTCCTTTCCTTGCGTTGGGTGCGTGTTTGTGTGTGGGACGTGCTCTCATCCTGAAATCTTTGTCCTCCTCTTCCTCCGCCAGGCGCCTAGCCACAGGTACGAGGGCCACGGCAGTCACGTGACCAACGTGCGCTTCACACACAGCGACAGTCACTTGCTCTCCATGGGCGGGAAGGACACGTGCATCCTCCAGTGGAGGGTCCATCTGAAGGGGGGAGGCGTTGGGGGAAGTAGGGAGAAACTGGCTTCCACCTCCTCGCTCTCTGCTTGCTCCACGGAGCCTGCCGCTAGCTAGCAAGGCCAGGGTCAGGGAGAGGTTAGCACGAACTCTGCTTCCACAGTGCTGGAAGGGCTTAATTGTTTACACGCAGAGAGAGAGAGAGAGAGAGAGAGAGAGAGAGAGAGAGAGAGAGAGAGAGAGAGAGAGATCATTGAACATAGACAAAGAGAGAGATAATTGAACAGAGCGAGAGAGGAAGAAATAGAGAGAGAGAGAGAGAGATAATTGAACATAGAAGAAGCGTGTCAACCAGACATTCACAGTTATTGTGGAGCCATTTGCAGAGAAGCACCTCCATGCTGTTGTGAAAATCAGACTGCTTGTTCAAAAAACACAGTCTGTGTGCAGTTCTGTTGATTATGCAGCTCATATCAGTTCAGGTGGTCCAGTGGATTAGCCCATACCGCATTTAACTGGATTTCTGTCATAACAGAGACTTTAAGGAGCATTCCATGCTATGCTTTTGTCTTTAATTAAATGCTCATGTTGTTAACCATAACATGTTTATGCAGTTTGCTTTAAATAAACGTTTTGTTTTATATACAATTTTTTTTGTATTACTTCAAAGATGCTTAGTTGATATTTCAGCTATTGTTACCTATAGATTAATTGTGATGGCATATGAGCATAGACTGTGGCCAATTTGAAATCATTGCATATTATCTCTGACAATCAGGTTTGCCAGCTTTCACACATTTGTCATGATGCTTTTATGTCCTGGCTCATGCTAGAAAACAAATGATATTGACTTGAATGCATCTAACACCAAAAAATACACCTGTTTTGTTGGCAATTCTGCTATAATACTAATAAATGTTTTACTTATTGATTTGCTATATTTAAGAGAACGTAATGAATACTGTGATTTTCTGTCTCTCAGTTGATTTTTCCCAAAAGAATAAACCACGAAATAATATGTGTCTGATTTTACGTCATTTAAATCTGAATATGTACTGACGTACACATTTCGCTAGATGGCAGTACTGTTTAACGAGTGTCATTGTTCACTTTAGTTCAGGAGCTACACTGTAAAATTGCAACTAATCGGTGTGTAATGTCAAGAAGATATTTAGTTATTCACTATTTTATCTCGTCAATTCATAGGCCTACTAGAATAGTAGGCTATATTTTGCATTGTTTGTGCGTGTATGCTATTGTATGGTGATTTTACATTTCTGATCATTTATGAAAAATTGATAAATAGCATATGTTATGCAGTCTGACCTGATTAAGTGTGTTCATAAATGTGTAGCCTATTCGTAGTGTGTCAATTAAACGTGCGAGTGGATGAAACAACCGCGAGTGTCGAAGAATGCCGAATGTAATTTCCGAAGATGACGTTTTTCGGAGTGGGGGGGCCAGTGTGTTTGAGCGTGTGTGCGATTGTGAAGCGAGTGGAGGTGAAGAAGAGGAGGATGAAGCTGGGAGCGGAGGATGTGAGGAAGAGTGGAGTAAGAGACAGGCTAGCTATCAAGGGCTGTGTGTGCATGCCTGCAAGTGTGAATGCGTGAGTGAGTGAGGAAGAGGGAGGTCGTTGAGGGACCGAAACAAAGACACAATTCGGGATCCCTCCGAAACATTGTAAAGGAAACTTTAAACTTTTACCCGCCAGAGCCTGGCTGTTGTACGCGGAGCCGGCTTTGTTTCACGGTGGGGGTATCTACAATAAATGGAGGGATAATATAGCTCCAGATCGACATTTTTAACGCGAGTGGGGAAATCCCTACGGTAGGACTGTTTTGACCGGGGCTACGAGAGAATGGCGGCCAACATGTACCGAGTGGGAGGTAAGGCTTGTTTTACATTTTGAAGAGCCCCTTAAACGGGATTGTTCGTCCGTTCGTACGGGATTCGGTAGGAGGTGGCTAAGCTAGCTATTTCAGCTAGCTACTGGACGGTCGTGCGGTTAGCTGCTAACTAACGCTAGCAGTTTCTGCGAATGCTAACGCTGGCCGGTTAGCTTTACCAAACGAGGTTGGCTAATTATATTAGCGACTCCGCCATACCACTTCGCCACGGCTATGGTGTCGGCTAACTTTGCTAGCTAACTTTTGTTAGCTATCCTTATGAGTAGTAGTCCCAAGTCCGACAATTTCTTGTTACACGCAAACACGTTAGCTTGCTAGGTTTGTCTGTAATAACAGTCTGTAATATTTTGGAGAGGGATTGTCACGCTAACCTAAATGCAAAAGTCACATTTACAGAAAATAGCATTGTATTAATAGACTTGCTTCCAATTCGTTCAGCAAGTTCTCACCGCCTAGATTGTACTACCGTATAAGCAAGCTATTGTAAAAGTAAAGTACCGGTAGCTACAGTATTTTTTAAATCTTGGAAGTAACCACAAACTTTTAAAATCGTTTTGCCGGCGTTTGTTAAAAGAAGACTTCCCAGAAACTTTTGTTAACGCGTGTACCGTACAAGAAAATGCCGTTACCGGTATTCTTATGTTAAATTCTTATTATCACATTAGTTTTTAGCTATTTGGCCATTGCACCTTAATTTCACTGCAGACCTAACTGCATCACATTATCAATTATATAATTATATTGGACATTAAATGACTGTTGAAGAGAATGCACTTCTCAATTTGCACTAGAATATTTGGACGAATACAGTTAAGATACCTGTATTTTGACAGGTGTATTGTTGTGTAATGTCCAGTACCGCTACTGTAAGAGCCTATTTAGGTCATGGTGATTAAACACTGTCCTGTGAAAGATGCTGCATTTTTTTCTGTGCCGATACTTCATGTAAACAGTTGCATCAGTGATGCAGTGTAGGTCGATTATAGGTTGGTTGATTATAATATATAGTGAGGTTATAGTTGTAATTGGTTATTAATTATTGTTTAGTTTACCTGTAGATGTGCATACTAAGGTTGCATTGTTTTGGCTGCAGAATGTATTGTACACACATTTGAATCATGTTTCATGTTCCTGCATTCATAGAGATAACATGGATTGGTGATGTTGTATTCTAATCTGATTGCAAGATAGCTATTACAGATTGGTTGTTGTAATGTAGTAATTTGTAATGGTTTGTGATATGTTAACGTGCTGTGGTTTAGCTTGCATGTTTCGATATTTTGTGTTCATGTCTGCCTGTGCTCAACTCGCTGAAACACTTTGAGCCACTGCTCGCAGGACCTCTGTCCCTGCAGGTTCTCCAGTTAAAATGTGTGTATTACGCTAGTACATGTAGCTCCTTGCAGGTAAGATTTCAGTCTCCATGCCTTTTACAGTGAGTGATTACAGATCCCACATGCCCCCACGCTCTTCTGTCAGCCCCCTCCATCCGCGGCTGTGAGACGGCATCGGTGGCACTGCCACTGCAGGTGGCCTCTTCCAGCACGTCTTCGTCCCGGCTCTGCTCTAGCCTCGGTGGGCATCCCACACGCTGCCCTCGGAGCACTGTGCTCATACCACAAAGGCCTTATTATGGGCCCGTCTTGTGTGCGACGAAGGCAGGCGTCCTCAGGGAACTTTTTATCTGGGAGCATTTGCACATGGAAACCATTAGAGGTCTTTTCTATTGTTCTGTTGCTGCTTAGCGATGGAGGTGTCCAACATTGAGCATCTTTGCAGACCTGGGCTTTTCCTTGACGAGGTTAAACACAGCCTGATGAGAGAGATTGTGTGTGTGTGTGTTTGTACACTAGCAGGAGTATTGTATGATGTGGCAAATAAATGTTGTTATTGCATAACAATTAACCAAGCTGGCATGACCAGTTTTCAATATACAGAATGTGATGTCACGTTTGTTTTCACCAGTAATATTACATTTGATTATATTAAAATGAATTCACCGGGTGCTCTCACAATGCACATGACATTGATTGTACAAAGGAGTGCAACCAACTAGGATTGTATAATACGGTTCAGTATGCTATATATACATAATGGGCAACACTGGTTTCTGTCTAGTATTTATCCCTTTTGGTTGACAAATGCATGGTTTTGTATTTCATTTCTCCATAAAAATGTTTTCAGTATTATTATGTAGGGTTGAGCTCCTGAAGTCTAAAAGTAGCCAAATGCATGTGGTTTAACAGGAAGGTCCTTTATTATGGGCTCACATTGTAACTCCAGCCATACAGAATCTGCCACAAAGGCTGCATGACTTTTATGACACTAGTTGTAGCCTATTAGCTACTAAACAAAGTGGTATATCCTTTAGTATTTAACAAAATAATATTTGTAGATGGGTTCTGTTACCCTTAATCTGTTTTGGGTTGGGTTATCAGAAAACCCCTCGCAATCTAAATGAGAACAAACTGAGTAGGGTGAAGCAGTTTGCATCAGCACTTGTGCAAATCAGTGATGTGACCTGACCAGCATATAGGCTTAGTGGTAAAGTGTATTTCTTAAATTTGTGTCTGCTCACGGTCCACAACACATAATTAAATATTCTTAGCATTACAATATCTCAGTGTGTTAATAATTTTAGATGTAAAACACTGATTAAGATGACAAAATATGTGATTGAGCAATTTCATAATGCCGTCATGGTTTTTAGACCGGTGTCCACACTTCGTTGAAATGCTTTATTTTATGTTGTGCGACGGGTCTCTGGTAGCATCTCGAGGTGTCTAGCCGAGGGATTGGACGTTTCAGTGTGTCGACGTCAGGCATGTGTCAGCGGGAGGCTGTGTTAACTGCTCCACAGCGTGGAAGATCATCATTATCATCCTAGATATACATGTGCTGCTCTCCAAGCCCCCCATCAAGCACATAGCTCGCTGCGCCATTCCAGCCGCATGGGTTTCACTGCAGACACTCAAGACCACCCAAGGTTCCACCATTTACTAACAAACATAGACTTGTCACCATGTTACTTCAAAGGCACCCTCCTACCCACCCACCTCCAAAAGTACCCTCTGACTAAGCCGAGAAGCGTGGCTGAGACGCCCCTGCTCAGAAGAGCGTACTGCGGTGAGCCTGGTCATCGATCTGACGTGCTCCCCTCACTGCACCCCCGTGCTTCCCACCGATGCGCTCCTACGATCTCGGCTTGCCACTTGTCCCACCTGACACCAATATCGGGACGCGGACGCATGCTGAGACACTGTGTAGAACTACAGGGATGAAGTAGGTGCTCTCTCTGCTTTAGCTCTTGAGCTAGTAGGTGCATGTCAGATAGTGATATTACAATGATAGTACACCTCTACATGGTCTGGCATGAATGTAATGGGTTGGCACCCCATCTATTTCTTGATCCTTGTGATGATTAAACATTATTAATGGTACTGAAGTCTTTGTGGAACAGCTGCACGCAACATTGTCAAGTAGTGTTTTCACGTGTGTGTGTGTGTGTGTTCTGTAGGTGAAACAAGCACCAGGAAGTAACTCTTGTGGCCAAACAGGAAACTAGCTTTTGACCGTGACGTCTTATCACCGTTTAAATATTGTGGGCAAATATTGAAACCCAACTGCATTTAAACAAACTACATTGATTAGCATTATGCATGTCCCACCAGTATAAACAGTCGGGAGGCAGATCATCCAGATCCATGTAGTTGTTGGGACCTTTTCTGAGAAACCCTGTCCTACCTACACTTTTCAGGTTTACTAGTGGTATTTTTAGGGGGCAAAAGTACCGCTAATGGGATGTCCACCAGGTCATCCCATTTTAAGAAACACTACTTCTCTAATGCATTGTGAGCTATATACCTTACACTCACCACATAGCTAGTGACAGTTGATCTGTCAGGATAAATATGAGGTTCAAGTGAGGGTTAGTCAGTTGGTAATCTAATAATATCCTTTATACAGACAACCTGGGTAAGATTTATCAACATTTTAGGAATAGGGGTGAACAATATATCGATTCAGTATCGTTATTGCAATATCATGTTCCACAATATCATATAAAAAATGTTGCAGGAAGTGCAATATTCAGTTTATTTTGTGGAGCGATGCATCCATTGGCTGTTTGGCTTAGTTGTGTTTGATAGAACAGTAAGATGTGTGGCTGAGGAAGCTAATGACATAATAGAAATCGAAGAGGAAACATTAGAGGCCAAATAGAATGCCTCCTTGGTATCTTGGAATTATTATTGTTGTTGTACCAGTCCAATATATCAATAGAAAATGTGTTGTTTTTATAAGTTATGAATATATTTTCCCATAACCTCTGTTTTTACTTCAGTTTAAAAATACTGAAATGTATATCGATGTTTTAATTTTCATGATCAGTGTCACATTTTATCAATATTGACCCACCTCCTTGCCTTGGTTTATGTTCACAGCGACAGGCCATAAAGTCCCTACGCTTTTTAGTATGGCGACCATTTCGTATTCCGTTTTTGACACTAATTTGATTATAGGTGCAAGGGGTACATTAACAAACATCAAAGGGGGAAGCTGGTCCATTGTTGACCATTGGGGATTTATTATTGTATAACTGTCCTGAACTGGACCAGAACAATGTTTACATTCCTGTGTGTAGCAGAATGATGATGGCCTGCCTGCTAGCCCTTTTATGACCTGCACATTTTCCCTTAAACATATATATTTTAGTCTCTTATAGGACCCTAAATGATAACCACAGCGGGGGGAGGGGAATGTCCTGCTGTGTAAATGCGGTGCGTTTACATGGATTTCTTTAAAGGATGCAGTATACCTTCATCAGTTTTCTGCAGGCTTAGTGAAGCTGTGTTATACGCTTAAGAATGCCTTTTGCAAACTGAACAGTCGATGCAGTACATTTTCATAGTGAGAAGCTTGGAATGCGTTTGATTTGATTTGAGTTTGATTCACTTTGTGTTTGAGGTGTTGTGAGGTGCCGGTGACTGGAAGAGGTGGGACTATCATCTTGCCAGGTCAGGAGAGAGAACAGCCATTAGCTTGGCTGCCATCATGTCAAAGAAGCGTTGCCTTTGACTTCCCTCTTGGCTGCAGCAGAGCTAGCCTATATAGTAATGGCACAACAACTTCTGGTTGTCGACCTCTCTGCGGAAGACCTTCCAGTACTAGAAACGAAACGTTAAATGTATTTTCTTCCTTCCCCAAGGCGCTTACTGATACTTGTCTTTTGATTCTAACGCTGGTGTTTCTTCCTTTCAGATTACGTGTACTTTGAGAATTCCTCCAGCAACCCATACCTGATTCGCAGGATAGAAGAGCTGAACAAGGTCAGTGGTTTGTCCTTGTTGTCAGATATCACATGTGGATCTCAACCCCCCTCACTCAGTCAGCGCTCATTTAACTTCTTCAATCTGACATCGGGTGCATTGCGTGACACATTTCCGTTTGTTTATCTTATTATACTATCGTATTTCTTTCCCCACCCCCTTTTTTAAACACCATGAATTTAATTGGGGCACACGCAGAGCCAGCTGGTCTACCCCGGGCTCTGGTTAGCACTGGTGGTTAGCAATGGGTAGTCTGTTGACAAGACACCGGTGCTGGTACAGTCGCCACGTGCATAGCTCTGCAGCGGTAGTGGTGTGTTGCAGGCTTGTTTCCCAGTCAAAGTATAAGCTCGTTTATGTAAATTGAATGGTTTGGTGGAGCACCGGGAGACGTCCAGTCTTCCCCAAGTGAGTGGATAATATCCCAGTCAACAGCTTGTCTAGGGGCAGCATGGAGTGAGAGACCCACCGTGTGTCTGTGAGGGTTCTCTGCTCTCCCGTAAAAACGCACAAAACTTCCAGTCTCCTTTTGACGAACGCAGCTTTCTCGCAGCAGAGACGGCGTGTGTGTGTGTGTGTCGGCCTGCCGTGGTGGAGGGCGACACACAGCCAAACCGTGCTCTCTTCCTCTCCACCCCCCTAGACGGCCAATGGGAACGTGGAGGCTAAGGTGGTGTGCCTGTTCAGGAGGCGGGACATCTCGGGGAACCTCAACACTCTGGCTGACAGCAACGCACGTGAGTACAGCAGGCTGTCTCCCCCGCACACACACACACACGCACACACACACACACACACACGAGTCCCACGCACATTCTCCCACCAACCGTCTGATGCTAGACCGCAGCAGCTATTGCTTACTGTCTGTGCGCTTGGAATAAGCGGCCCAAAATATCATTTGGTCGTACAAGCAAGCTACAGCGCCAAACGCTTGTTATTAAGGATGGATTTCCAGTTGTTTGTCCATATTATAATTACAAATTATGATCAATAACATCAAAATCTACTTTCTAACAGTGTTTTCTTTGTAGAAAATTCCCTGCATGGCATAATTGGGTGCACATCAAAACAAAAAGAAATTATAATAAAAAATAAAAACATGCTCACACACGGATATTTGAGGAAATGATCTCCTTATTTTGTAGTATTTTCACGTTTGCAACCCCCTGGTGTAGCTGTTAACCAAACGGGGATGTCCCTATGAGGCCTTCTGCCACCCACTTGTGTTGCTCTTACTGGGCTTGGCGAAAGCTGGAGACCGCTCCTCCAGGAAGCTTGCGGGACATGGTGATGAAGGGCCGAGCAGCAGCAGCTTGTGCAGCCAGAGCAAGCCGTGCATTCGCCTCCTCCGCGTTGCGTCTGGCTGGCTTGCGCACGGCCCCAGGCCCTGCAGAGACGTCTCAGAGCTTGAGATCTCAGCCCGGTGTCTCTCACTGTCCTGCCAGTGGCAGATAGCCTTTGTCTGAACTACGTCCAGCAGGGGGCCCATTGCGGTGGACCACCATTTCTTGTTGCTTGGCGTTGCATTTCTTGTTGCCAGTTAATTATTAACGAGGTGGTGTCATTTTTCCCTTTTAACGTTCTTTTTATTCTGTATATGTCTCAAAAGGGGGCGCCCCAGCAGAAGTGGCTGCGTAGCCGCGCTTCAGAACACGTAGCAATGCATCTGTGTGCATACGGCTGTGTAGATTAGTGGCAAATGCAAATTCACATTGCAGAATCTTGATTCCGTGTTGCCCTCAGTGGGCACCCGGCTCGCATACAAACTGTCAGCCAAATGTACCCTTTGTTGCTGCGGTGCATGCGCGCCAGCGTGCGTGTGTGTGTGTGTGTGTGCTTAGACACATCTCCCTCTGTGTACGCCACGCCAGGTTGTGTGGATGTCATCTCCCCGGTGCGACCAGACCAGCACAGAGCTGAGTCACTGACGTGGTGCTAATAGCTAATAGCAGGCCATTGAGAGGCCCGATCACATTCATTCATTCATTTACCCCCACCACTGTAGGCCCCGCCTCTTTTTCTTCTGTTTTTTTTTTTTTTTATGTTCCCCAACACCACCGCTAACCCCCCCCCCCCCCTCTGGGCTGCAGTGCTCTAGACAAAGACGCTCACTCAGATACACCCACACCTCAAAATGGATGCATTAATGCAGCCTGGGCACCATAAGCTCTTAAAGAAATACTTAACGAAAAAAAATAAAAAATAAGCATAGTTACTCGACCCTCACAGCCTGGAATTCTGGAAAGTGAAAAGGCGTTTTATTCCCATCGCTTCACAGAGAAAGTAGCTGTGACATTTTTCTGATGCAATGAGTTCATAAGGGGCCTAATTACTCAAATTAAAATACATAAATCATTCATACACTAGTTATAAAATTATATTTTTAGAATTTGTAATATTCCTTTAACAACAAACTGTGAGGCCTGTACACTGTTCAATGTGTGACTAATCATGGCCAATAGAGTATTTTTATTTATCTCATTACCTGCAACAAAATGCGTTTGTTGTTATTATTAGCACATTTCAGTCTTGAAATACTGTGTGTATGTGAGAGACGCAGTGTTTTATTTAGTAAATAGGTGCGTTTAGGTAGAGACAAGCGTGCTATGTACCGCCATTCTGTGACGCTGTGCGGATCTACTGCTTCTATTGTGGTTCTAAAATGGGACTTGGCAGTCCACCCTTCCTTGGGCCTGCTTAATTAGTTCCTTAAAAACGGTCCAGTGACAGGCAGCCTGCTAAGTATAGAGATGCACGCGTGTTGTGCTGCTAGCCGGGCCTAGCCGGGCCTGATGCTAGCTCCCCGGCCCTCCCCCGCCGCTCTCTCCAGCCTTCCCCATCTCTCCCCACCCCCTTGGGACCCCCGGCCAGGTACCCAAGTTTCACTAGCAATACAGGGTTTCCTCGGGGGCCTTAAAGTCTTAAAACGTCTAAAATGCAATAATCTCAATTTTAGGCCTTAAAATGTCTTTTATATATGATTTTGACAGGTCTTAAACAATTGTGGATTATGAAGTTAGCGTTACGTCGTAATATATTTATTTATATCGCTGTATAAAAAATTTGATCTGAACTTTTACCGGTAGTACTCCTAGATGCAGGCACAGGCAGCACGCAACATGTTTGTTTTGCGTCAACAAAAACAGAAGTCAGTTACACCATGTACACGGAGCTAAAGTTGAGAACATGAACTACCATGTTAATCATGCGAGGTGGGTGCTAATATTTCCAATTGTGCTATTTAATTTTTGCCAGTATGGATGTGAAATGGGTGTTAAATTGCATTTATAATGGTCTTAAAAAGTCTTAAATTTGAAAACTTGATGAAACCTACAGAAACCCTGCAATAAAAGATGCAGGCGTTGACTGTGTGTGTGTGTGTGTGTGTGTGTGTGTGTGTGTTTCCATGCTCTGGATGTAACTACTCGCGGCGAGCCAGACTACGCCTGACTACATTCTAGAGAAAGCTTTTTTATAATTTGAACCCTCTCAAACTAAAAACACCTCTCCCTTCAATGCCATAGGGTGCTCCCTCAGAAGCTCCGCCTCCCACACATTGGACACACCAAAGCTAGGGTAATGTTGTGTGGTGCGGTCTTCTTACAGACCATTTACAGAGGCTGTGTAGAAACACCAGATAATTTTTACTATTCGAACAGACCGAGCAGCTGCGAGGAGATATTTTGTTGCGTTTGAGAAAAGAAAAAGTGTATTAGCTTACAATCGCTCACTATCTTGTTAAGATGGCTGCTTCAATATTGTTACTTTCAAATAGATTGCAATGAATGCAGAAGCCCAAAAGAAAATGTTAACGGTGCTCAGTTCACTGCTGCATCTCGAGCATTGCCATACAGACGTGCAAAGGTGCTCCAAAACCCCATCTCTAGTTAAACACAGTTGAATTTATTGTTCTCCACTTCCTCGTGGCCCTCTTGTCACGTGACCTCAAAAGTGAAAGTGACCCGGTCCTTGAAGTGTCCGTTTGCTTGGGAGTGCATTGTGTGTGACAGCAAATGCTCTGACGCTTTGTCGGGTACAGGGGGGTGGAATTCCCCCAGCCTCCGTCTTTCAGCCACATGTGACCCAGGTCCCTGTTCCCTGTGCAGGCCACTAAGGGTCTGCCATGGTGGCCAACACACAGTGTGTGAGCCTGCTGGCTGGGTGAGTTAGCTAAGAAGCAAGCTGACCCTACATAGGACGGTCTATTAGGACTGTCTGGAGCGCCGCTGGGCCTGTCCTGCCTCAGCTCTGTGTGTGTGTGTCCCTTTTCTGGTCCCCTACGCCTGGCTTCCACACCAGCCACCATTTTGGCACCCAACGCCTGTGCGACCTCTCGATCTTGCTCTGCCGTCGGGGTGGCACTGTGTTTTTATCGTATTGTTTCTTTATTACATCCATGTTTCTCACTGCTGTTTGGCAGAGTGTTCTCTCCCCCCCCCCCCCTTGCCACTAGGAACAAAAGGCCCAATGGGCTGCAGTGTGCAAGGGGTTAATTCTGACTTGCCTTGTGTCTTTGTCAAGGGGAAGAAAGTCTGCGTGCGCATGCAGGCATTAGTGCCTGTGTGCGTGCGTGTGTATGTGGAGGGAAGGACTGTGTGTGCGCCTGCTTTGACTGCCTGTGTGTGTGTGTATATGTATGTATATATGAGGAGATACATGATGGGGGATGGGTGTCTCAGGTTTGGTATACAGGGTTTCCTACTTTGTCTGGCAGGGACTAGCTGGACAGGGGGGGGGGGGGTGAGAGAGGGTAGCGGAGGGAGGTGGAGATGGGTGGTTGGGGGGGTGGGGGGTGGCAGGAGGGGTTAACAAAAAGGGGTGTGACTTCAAGGTCCCGGCCCTCTTCTTTCTTACTGACAGGGTTTCCTGTGGCTGAGTGCAGGGGCGGAGTCCACGGAGATGGAGCGATATAGACCAGCCCCCCTCCCTCCCTTGCCCTCCAGCTCGCAACAAATTACTCATCCCCCTCAAATTAGGAATGCGCAATCTAGTGGCCAAAAGCGTGCACAGCCACCTTTATTTCACCACACTTCTGAATGGCTGCAAAAAAATAAATACTCTGCAGCCAGAGTTTCTTTTTTTATTTTCTCCTTTATTTATTTATTTATTTATTTATTTATTTATATTTTTTTATTGGGTGATGCTCTCAGCAAAGCTAGCGGGCACTACTGTTTGTATTATTTGTAGCGGGCTTAATGCGAGGTTTGGTGTAGCACATCATGAGAATGGTTTACATGTACACAAAGTATGCATACATGTGCACATGTACTACTGTGTACTTATTTTGCACATCTTGTATGCAGCTAGGAGTGGGGCTCCCGTGCGCCGTCGTTTTGCATTCAATATCGTTTAAATAGACATAATTGTGTTGAATGCTTCTTTGTTTATGTTGGTGTTTTTTAAAGGAGACTTTGAGGAGGAATCCAAACAGCCGGCAGTATCGGAACAACAGAAACACCAGCTCAAACACAGAGAACTCTTCCTCTCCCGACAGTTTGAATCCCTTCCCGCCACTCACATAAGGTAGGAGGGGAGTGAGGATGTACGTTTGTGTGTGTGTGCACCATGCATATTCTAGGCCACACCACCCCAGTTAAAGTCCCTGTATACATCCATGACGGGCACAATGTGTTAAAGCTGCCCTCACAGAGGCCAGAGACTCTGTTGACCTCTGAATGCCCCTCCCTCAGGGGGAAATGTAACGTCACCCTCCTCAACGAAACAGACGTCCTAGCCGGCTACCTAGAGAAAGAGGTACGTTGTATTCCTGCAGCTGGCGTGACCCTGCCTCGAATAATGAGACGGAACGCCACGGCGACCTGTTAGACCGTTTTCCTCTTTGCCTCTGTCCAGGACTGTTTCTTCTACTCGCTGGTGTTCGACCCCGTCCAGAAGACCCTGTTAGCAGACCAGGGGGAGATCAGAGTGGGCTCCAAATATCAGGCCGAGATCCCCGACAAACTAGCTGAAGGTGAGCTGGGCCACCCGTAAGATGGTGGCCCGACTTATCGGGTTACATGCTTTCACAACACGGGCCAACGGTTAGCTGAATAACATGACTGTAGATGGATGTCTTGACAAATGTCCTGCTTAACTTATTAGTTTAGAAACCTAATGGGGAAAAGAGACATACACAACTAAAACTGAAATCAGGTCTGTAGCTGGTTATCAGCGCTGTGTTAATTTGTGTCTCTCTCTCACACACACACACATGCACACACACATTCCATCTGGTCAGGCAAGGCAGCACAACCCTTGGAGATCACTGTAAAAAAAAATGAGTCATAACAGCTCGTGTTGTTTTTCTCATCTTGCGGTCATGCTTCATATGAATCTCGGTCCCGCTCATCATCCTTAATAACTATAAAGTTAATCTGGATGATATTATTATTATTATTATCCGTTCATGGTGTCTGTATATTGCTTGTCATTTAAAGATCTCTGGACCCCTCCGGTCAGACACCGGAACACTAATTACCATTACATGCAATGCAGTGCTAATGTCTTCCACAACTTAAATGGTTAGAACCCGTCCAAAGCCCCCAGTTATCTGTGCTGCCGGCTGGCACCTGCTTAATCACATGCTTGCCGTCTGGGCCAGGTGACTCGGACGGCCGTATCCAGGAGAAGCTGGAGACCAAGGTGTGGGACCCCGACAACCAGCTCAAAGACCCCCAGATTGACCAGTTCCTGGTGGTGGCGCGGTAAGACCCCCCCCCCCCCTCGCCATCTGTCTCATTATTACTAGGCCTCTGTTGCCATGGTGACCCTGCCATTGTCAGGACAGCTGGGGGCAGTTATTTGTTTCCAGAGGAGAGATGTGAACTAGCGTTATGGGACTAATACACGCTTATACCCTCAATATGGAAGCATCCTCCCCCTCTTGCTTTTACATTGCAGTATACATTAGTGGTTGGTTGGGCAATTACACTTTAACCTGCATAGTTAGCTATTGCTACCTGCAGTGAGCTCCTAGTTGTGCTAATATGGGGTGTATTACCTTAAAGTGTGTTTTTGGAGGGAATCTGCTTCTGCTGCTATTGCAGCCAATGTGAGTGAGCTCGCCATCTGGTGGCCATTAATTTAAACCCTACTGGAGCACTTTTATTTTATTTCTCTACACCAGATGAAATTGGTTTTCTAAATCTGATATTATCCTGTACAATAAAGGTGGTTTACCTGTGTCTGGAATGCCTAGTTCCACTGACCACTGTTCCACAGCCTTTTGAAAGATGCGGCCCCTGCATTAGGGACACAGCCTAATGGTATCAGTGTTTCAGGCTGTACCCTGTTAAGGACGACACCAGTCCTGATGGGTTACACTAGGTTTACGTGTGTGTGTGTTAGGGCTGTGGGGACGTTCGCCCGGGCCCTGGACTGCAGCAGCTCCATACGCCAGCCCAGCCTTCACATGAGCGCTGCAGCCGCCTCCAGGGACATCACACTGGTAAGATGCCCCCCCTCCCCCTGTTGAGTGACAGCACTCCTGCAGAAGGCCAGTCACTGAGAAGGTCTCTCCCTCTAGTTCCATGCCATGGACACCCTGCAGAAGAACAACTATGACCTGGCCCAGGCCATGGCCACCCTGGTGCCCCAGGGGGGCCCCGTGCTCTGCCGGGACGAGATGGAGGAGTGGAGCGCCTCCGAGGCCATGCTGTTTGAGGAGGCGCTGGAGAAGTACGGCAAAGACTTCAACGACATCCGCCAGGACTTTGTGAGTCACACACCACCTCCTCCCGTCCCCATCAACCACTGGCTTTCTGTTTAGCATTTGCTTCTTCTTCTTCTGCTGTGTTTTCACTGTGGCTGGCACACCCTCCCTCCACAGCTGCCCTGGAAGTCCCTGGCCAGCGTGGTCCAGTTCTACTACATGTGGAAGACCACGGACCGCTACATCCAGCAGGTACCCAGCGCTGCCCGCCTCCTCTGGTTCATGGGCCGTCACTTGAAGTGTTTCTGTAGCCGTACTCTTAACACCAACCCTGTTTAACCTTCTCCTGTGTGTGTCTCTCTCTCTCTATCTCTCTAGAAACGCCTGAAGGCAGCCGAGGCAGACAGCAAGCTGAAGCAGGTGTACATCCCCACCTAGTGAGTATTAGCTTGAACTGCAACCCAGCAAGTGAGCCACCCTATCAGCCCCCCCGTCTCAATAAGTGACTCTTTATTCTCGTGTTGCGTCCCCAGCACCAAGCCCAACCCCAACCAGATCATGGCACCCGGCAGCAAGCCCGGCATGAATGGAGCCGCAGGCTTCCAGAAAGGCCTGAGCTGCGAGAGCTGTCACAGTAAGCCTGCAGCCAGCACTTCTTTCTGTGTAGCGTTAATGCGCTATAGCTTTACAGTAATTGTTTGGTCTGTGGGCTCCACTGATCCCACCCTCCTGTGTCGCAACATCTGTAGCACCGGAGCTGTCTTTGAAAAATGAAAGCTACTGCTTTCATTGACTGTTTGTAACTTTATTGTAGCTATAAACCGTCTTTCTATTGTGTACGTGGAAGGTGTCCTTGAGTTTTATTTTGAAACGAGTGTATAAATACACTGCAGCATGATCATCTAACATGCAGCCTGCCCTCTTCCCTGCCCAGCGGCCCAGTCGCCACAGTGGTACGCCTGGGGGCCTCCCAACATGCAGTGCCGGCTGTGCGCCTCCTGCTGGATCTACTGGAAGAAGTATGGTGGCCTGAAGACCCCCACGCAGCTAGAGGGCGCCGCCAGGACCGGCTCTGTATGTCGTCGTCCTACTGTGTCCTGTGTCAAAGCGACTTCCGCTGATTGCAAACATACCACACAAACTAATGTATATGGAACGGTTTATGAATGCGTGTTTGTTTATTCCTCCGCCATCTGTTCCTTCAGGAGGCGGGCCCGCGGGGTCACATGACGCGCCAGGAGGTCCAGGGCCTGTCGCCGTTCACGCGGAACGAGGGGCGCGCCAAGCTGCTGGCCAAGAACCGCCAGACGTTCATCCTGCAGACCACCAAGCTGACCCGCGTGGCCCGCCGCGTCTGCGAGGACATCCTACAGCCGCGCCGGGCCGCACGGCGCCCCTACGCCTCCATCAACGCCAACGCCGTCAAGGCCGAGTGTACGCATGAGCACATACACACACAAACACGTACACAAACGGCAAACATGGAAACGACAACATAAAAATGGTAAGGAATATAGAAACAAGCATGGACTTCGGAACAGCAAGAACATATATAGACAACATAAGCATTAATAAACATTCTTCTTCTCTCTCTCTCTCCTCAGGTATGATCCGGCTTCCTAAAGCCACCAAGGCTCCTATAAAGAACAGGACAATTCCCCGGCAGTCCCTGGCCACCATAGTGAAGGATCTAGGTAAGGACGAGGGGCTCCGCCCCTTCGCATCCCTTTCCCAGTTGAGACTGACGGAGCTGAACTGGTCTGCCTGTGTGTTGCCGTGTCTCCCCTCTAGCGCTCTCGGCACCTCAGAGGCTGAAGGCTCCCCGGGGGGTCCCGCCGCCCATCAATCGTAACCAGGCCAACCAGCCTCGCGGGGGCCCCGGCTTGCTTGGGAAGAGGCCCTTTGACAGCGTCAGTAGTCCACACACACACACACACACACACACACACACACAGTGTTTTAATGTGGCCAGCCCATAGACTGTATATATAAATGGCCAGACCCTCTGTGACGTCACCATAGACTGTGTAAATGGACAACCCTCTGTGACGTCGCCATACTGTATATATAAATGGACATTCCCTCCATAACGTCACCATAGACCAGGGGTGGGCATTCCTGGTCCTAGAGGGCCAGTGCCCTGCATGTTTTAGATCTCTCCCTGCTCCAACACACCTGATTCACATGAATGAGTTCGTTAGCAGGCTTCCAACGACCCATTAATTTGAATCAGGTGTGTTGGAGCAGGGAGACACCTAAAACATGCAGGGCACTGGCCCTCCAGGACCAGGATTGCCCACCCCTGCCATAGACTGTATATATAAATGGACAAGCCCTCCGTGACGTCACCCATGGCCTTTGTTCAAGAACGTATTTGCGTATTCGCCATCTTTGCAGTACCTTGCTCAGCCTGTAATGCCCCCATGTCTATTATAATGGGATAAATGTATGGCAAATGTATTTTTAACTGATGAGTTATAGAAAGAACTCACCCCCCGTACAGTGGTCATGAACGGGGAGACTAGCTATAGAGGCCAAAGCCTATTTTTAAACCAGGCTGTTAACATTTAATTTTTGATGCAAAGCCGGACATTTTAACACTGGGGAGTTGATGGAGATCGACTCCCTTTTGCTGTCAGCCTCAAGTGGCCACTTGGTGAACTGCAGGGCTTTAATATCTCAGCACCGGAGGTTCAGCTTAGCTCAGCCTTGCTAGACCAGTGACGTACTCAGGGGCTGCTTGCGGTGCCCACGCGGCTCACGCCATCTTTTGTCCTGCCCTGTGTCTCCCAGTCCGCCGGCCTTCCCTTCTCCACCAACGGGAGGCCGTTTGCGTCGGGCTTGAGGACCACCTCCCAGTCGGTCATCAAGCGGCAGAAGGTCAACCAGGGAGATGCGCCCAACCCTGTAGTGTTTGTGGCCACCAAGGACACCAGGTGAGAAGCTGTGTGTGTGTGTGTGTGTGTGTGTGTCGTAGAACCTTCCGGTAGCGTTGGCCGCGCAGCTCAGTCTACCCCGTGACCCCCTCCCCCAGGGCCCTGAGGAAGCACCTGACCCAGTCGGAGATGCGGCGGGCGGCCAGAAAACCCCACCTGCCGGTCCGCATCAAGCTGCCCCCGCCGCCCCCCCGGGCCCTGGCCGTGCCTCTGCTGGCCTCCAGCACTAGCGAGCCCATCGTCCTGGAGGACTGACGGACGCCGTGGGTGGCGTTGAGGGGGAACTGGGGGGCTCGGGGGACGCCAGAAGGATCCTCCAGGTGGGACATGGGGATTGGCTGGGAGGGAGGGGTGTGGTGTAGGAGCGGAGGGGGGGGTCTCTGTGACCATCCCTTACCCGGCAGCGCAGTGCACCGTACCTGTAGAGGATCTGTTTTCCCCCTTTTCTCTTCTGTCTCTGTTGTTGCATTCTCAAAGTTGATGTGCCCGACACACACACGCATACACACACACAAGCACACACAAGCACTTAGACTGTATAGTTACTGTATATCTCAGTAAATAAACAACAATAAACAAACTGATGGACATCCACACTTCTTAACAGCACACACACACACACACACACACACACACGGGCCATTTTTTTATTTAGGCTCCCTAATAATTTTCTCCCCCCTCTATTTTATTTTTAAAGGATTCAAATTTTAACGTGTAATTTAAATCAAGGACTTTCTCATCCCAGAACTATGGTGAAAAAGCACACTTTATTTTTCCTCCAGGTGTATCTTTGTCTCTGTAAATATTTGCAACATTTAAGTGGGCTATCACCAATTGGATGGGGGGGGGGGGGTAGTGTTGGAGCGCTTGTTTTTTTCTCTTTAATAAACGGAGTAATGTAGGTTGATAAAATTCCACCCACGTGCTCAATCAAAAGGTTATTTGGGAAGGTCTTACTGTTGCGTGTGTGTGTGAGAGAGCAAGCGAGAGAGCAAGCAAGACACTCAAACCATTGAGCTCTCCTGATGTGAGGCTGTTGACTTTACTTTTCCCTGTCTGCCCCCGCCCCTCCCAAAGCCACATCCAAGCAAGGCGTCGCACTGCAAGCCTGTCAGAAACAACAGGAGACTCCTTGATAAGGAGGAAATGAATGCTAGGTTGAGGCTTCCTCTGGAGGCCCCCACCCCCCACCCTGCCCCTAATAGTGTTTGCTGCAATCAAAGCAAAGTCTTGTCTTTATCTAACATCACTTGTTTGGCTTCGCTTGTGTCCTCCAGCCATTTCAGCCCATTTTGGAGAGCAACATCGGAGCTGTTTAGAGCGTACAATCCTGTTTAACACACCCTGAATCAAAAGGGAATAGTCAGTTCCGGAGATGTTGCAGGTTCACAGGGTTAAAAGCATTGTGCGTTGAGATGATAGTTTAAGAACGTTTTTATTGGTGAAAAATGCACATACTATTCATGGTGAAATATAGAATGATATAAACTAGTGATTGCAGTTAAGTCCAGATCTTAAAGTGTTGAATTCTCAAACAAGACCCATTGGTCTACTTTAACACCTTTTACCTGTGAACACTGCATTCTCTGTGCTGGCAATTTACAACAGTGAACAATGTACCATTTGGATCTTTGTTAAAATAAAGTACAAACATGTTACTGATTCCGTTAATAAACCAGCTGAATGTACCATCTGTACAAAAGCAATGTTTTTTTTCCATTGTGATTCTGATCATGTTAGGGATCTGAGGTTTGTCTTAACATGTGGGTTGAATTGGTTTGATGTTTTTCTTTCTCCCTCCCCCTTAAAGATATGAAAGGGTGAGTACATAAAAAATTAAAACAATCTGGTCATTATAATTCCTCTGTATCCCTTGAGCTGCCAACTGTCCCAGCCACAAGGGATACATGATGGATTTATAAATAACAAAGTTTGGTCCCAATGTGGGCTTTTAATGTTTGTAAAAAAAAAAAAAGAACTTGAAATGGTAAATGAATAGCAAATGCTAATTGAAATGTGAGTCAAATAAGCCTATTGCGTGATTTTTACATGAATCTAAAGTGTATAATCACTTCTCCAATATTGTGGAGTGTTTAAATGCTGTATATGTGAACTGTTGCTCTCCTTTGTGGGATGGGGGTTTGCTTAAAATTTGAGTAATGGGCTAGATTTAAAGGGAAGGGAATTGCAGTTTTGTAAGTGAAAATGATACGACTGAAAGGAGAAAAAAAATTCTCAGTGTTTTTTTATTCCAATGTCTCTATCCTTTAATGTATCTTGATAAGAAAATAAAGATTTTTCTTTGTGGTCGATTTTGATTTTATTATAAATTGATATATTTGCATGACATGTCTTGACCAAACTGATAATAAAATAAAAAATATGCAAGAAAATTACAAAGTTAAATATGTAGCTCTATTTCTATTTCATTTGGCTTAATCCTGAAATTATTGATTTAAAATTCAACTTTAAAATAAGTAGCCTATAGAAGAGCCTAGTTGGTCCTTTTATTAACAGACAGCAATTAATTAACGGGTTTCTTTAGATTATAATTAACCTGAGGTGTGGATGAGGTCACGTTGGTTTATACAGTTACATACTATTCATGCGGGATGTTTATTGAGCGGTAGGCTACGCATGCTCCATATAACAAATAGACCCTAATTTGATAAAGGCTCGTCTTATATGACACCCACATTTTAACGTCAATGCGAAAGCCTAATATGATTGGTTTGTCTTTTTTACGGCACTGCCTTGCTTGAATATGATTGGTTACTTGTAAGAATCTTGTTACGTCTAAAGTCAGCACAGCTGATTCTATTTAAACACAGCGCGGGAGGTCAAATTAAGTCAAGTTAAAAGCCAACGGACGAGTCAGACAGTTGCTTGTGGCTCCGTGGTGAAATAGAGTAGTTGAGGGTCCTTGTCGTGGCTTTATTAACATTTAAATAACATTTAGAGACGCTGATTTCGTTAAATATTTACATCTTAATGTGACCAAGTTTAGGGCCGTAACCAGGAGAGTGACTGACTGCCAAGCACACATCGTTTGATTGCTACAGTACCGTACCTCTGCTTCCAGTAATGTTTGAGGTGAGTGAAAATATCAGTAAAAAATGTTTTTCATGGGCGGCCTACAGCACCGTACAAGCTACTGCACCCTCGTTAATGCTGAATTAGATGTCATAAAACTACATTAGGTAACAATGTTACAGTGAATATTACAAACTTTTTTTATGTTGTCAATATTGTTACAAAGTCTCAATGAACAATTGCCCCACTGGTAGGCTACAGTCACAAGCATGGAAAATTAAGCTTTCCACGTAATAGGCCAGTTAGAGGTCCAAGAAGAGTGGTTGTACTTCTTCCATCAAACGTCTCTTAAACTGAGGGTCTAAAACGTGGCATTAATGGTGTGTGTGTGTGATCCCTTGTATATCTCAGACCAGCAGTGATGACCTGTTCCAGCCCCTCTCACATGAGGAGATGGTGGACAACCTGCTCTCCAGCCAGCAGCCAGACTGTGCGTCCTTGGCTGCTGCTCTGCTGCCCCTAGTGGTGGACCCCTGTTCCTCCCCCGTGCCCTGGGTGTGCTCTACCCGCTATAAGACGGAGCTCTGCACCAGCTATGCGGCGGGCTTCTGCAAGTACGCCGAGCGCTGCCAGTTCGCTCACGGCCTCCATGACCTCCATGTGCCTTCCCGCCACCCCAAGTACAAGACGGAGCTGTGCCGCAGCTACCACGTCACGGGCCGCTGTTACTACGGCGCCCGCTGCCTGTTTGTGCACAGTGCCGCCGAGCAGCTTCCGGCCGTGCGCCGCCGCCGCCGCTGCACGGTCCCCTGCCGCACGTTCGCCTCCTACGGCGTCTGTCCCTTTGGCACGCGCTGCAACTTCCTGCACGTCGTGGGCCAGGACGGTGGCTGCCATGACGACGCTGCCGCCACCGCCGTTGGCAACAGCTGCAGCACTCCTCCAGAGTCTCCCGTGACCCCCACCACCCCGACCCTGCTGCCTCCGCCCTCCTCCAGGGAGTGGAAGCCGCGGGGGGCTCTGTGCCGCACCTTCAGCGCCTTCGGCTTCTGCCTGTACGGCACCCGCTGCCGCTTCCAGCACGGCCTTCCCGACAAGATGAGGGGGCCTGACGCAGACTTGTTCTCCCTGGGCCTGGAGGCCACTTTCGCCCCTCAGATGCCCGGGGGAAGGCCCTTCTCCCCGGGCTCCGAGATGCTCTCCTC
Source organism: Amblyopsis rosae (assembly GCA_025399935.1). NCBI lineage: Eukaryota > Metazoa > Chordata > Actinopteri > Percopsiformes > Amblyopsidae > Amblyopsis > Amblyopsis rosae. The sequence goes on from JAODTR010020605.1 coordinate 42,328, forward strand.
GGCCTCCTCCACCTCGTCATCTCCGCCGCCGTCGGCGTCGCCCTCCCCTCCCGCCGAGGCCACGACCCACAACGCCTTCACCTTCGCCAGCCAACACCTCAATGGCCTCCTGCTGCCCCTGGTGCTGCACCTCCAGCAGCTGGAGAACGGCAAGGCCATGGCTGCCAGCGCTCCAGAGATCTGGAATACCAGAGCACTTTAGATGGACTAATGTCTGTTAACAGCCAGCAGTGTGTAAAGTACTTGAAATGGTTTTAAGTTTATGTTGTGCGTGTGTATATTCTTTATTTTAGATCAGGTCAATGACCCCTTGCCTTATTCTTGAAATTATTTTTTTCCTCTTTTAATTGTTTGCTTGAAATGTCACCTGCCAGTATCAGTTCAGGCTATTTGATTAACTGCTAAACCAAAGAGGTTACCAGCCACTTGACTGACTTCTAACCTCCTTGGTCAAGCAACTGACTGGCTGACTTTGTGGTGTGGCATCTTTTTGTGTAGTGCCACTAACCTTTTTAGCTGAGTGAACGCTTATTTATGAAGGTAATTTTAGCTGTTGTACATAAAAGTTGATATTTATTAACTGAATTTTAATGTTTGACTCTTCCAGCATCATGAATAAACGTAATTCTTAATCCTGTCCACCTTGTTTTTTTTCTTTAATTTTTTTTTTTTTTTTATATGGGTTCTCTACACCAGGGTACTTTGTGCATTGAACCTTAAATCCAGTTGCCGTATAATTATTTGTATAACAAACATGCTGAGCCTGTGTGTTTTTTTTTTTTTAAAAAGCTGTTAAACCCGATCAGTGTTTGGCTGGGGCTCTTCCAATCATGGACATGCTACGTCGTACGTCGCGTAAAACGTCGACTTCCTTTTGCCTTCGTAGGATGTGAAAATGAGATGAAGGCTAACTTGCATTAAACTAAGCCCGTCACCCATTCAATAAAAGTAAGTATTTTTCTAACTATACTGGCGTAGGTAACACTGAAATCGATAGATTTGCACGTCTGCCCACCACAAATGAGTGTATTGTTAAGCTACTTGTATTTCAAACGCAGTCCGTGTTAAAAATGCTAACACTATATTTTGGCGCATATTTCAAAGTATATTAAAATAGTTCACTCAGCTTTTGTAAAGCGCCAATTTAGCAGCGCGACATGTAATTAGCCTGTGACGCGCTCTGAAAATCTTTAATTCCAGTAATTTGATGGCGCGAGTTTTTCATTGTGATCCACCAATGAAAGTGTGCCCCAGTTAATGAAATCTCCAACCCGACACCCTTTACCTCCGTAGAATCCCCTTTGTCTGCATAGCGAACATGGCAGACAGAGAGGAGCGACGCTTTGCCGAGGTTCCCCGTGAGTCCGTCAAGCTTGTGGCCGAGAGTGCAGGCGTGGAGCTCAGCGACGATGTGGCTGCTGTACTCGCTGAAGACGTGTGCTACCGGCTCAGGGAAGCCACACAGGTAGATGGGCTGGCCCTGGCAGCAAAGAACGTCTGTTTTAAATGTGAATTTATGAGCCTCGGTTTACTAGTACATGGTAGAAACATTGAAACGCCACGATATTACATTCGTTATATTCTTGCTTGTTTTAAAACCCCACAGAGCAGCTCTCAGTTCTTGAGACACGCCAAGAGGAGGAAGCTAACGGTGGAAGACTTCAACAGGGCTTTGCGATGGAGTAACGTAGAGGTAAGAGAATATAACAAAGCCCAAAAGTTTGCCCAGACATGGCGGGCAGTGTGTGCGTTATTCCATGGGCTGACACAGTGTTGTATGTTGCTCTACTCTCCCAGGCTATTTGCGGCTATGGGGCTCAGGACGCACTGCCCTTCCGCTCAATAAAGGACGGAGAGCTTTTCTTTGTTGAGGATCGCGAAATCAACTTGGTGGAGCTGGCACTGGCAACAAACATCCCTAAGGGTTGCGCAGAAACATTGGTTCGAGGTATGCCCTCTGCATTATATAGAGTCTCTAAAGCGAACTTTGTAAATCATTATAATTATAGTTATCTTATGGTTGTTCTCCTCTCCGGTCAGTAAATGTGTCTTACTTGGACGGGAAAGGAAATCTTGACCCTCAGGGCACAGGCAAGACAATTTATTATTAGTCCTAATACGCCTGTCTGTTATGGCTAAATCTTCAAACTGCATATTGTTTATTTTTATAAATATAAAATTCAGTTTGTCCAATATATTCCCATAGCTGCTTGAATAGTCTTTTCATCACCCCAGTTCCCACTGCGGTGCAGTCACTCTCAGAGGACCTTCTCAAGTACTACCAGCAGATCACGCGGGCCATTCTGGGAGAGGACCCCAACCTCATGAAGGTAGAACCTTTGGTGGCCCATTCTATAGCTCTGTGAAGCTCTGGGAAATGTTATGCACGCGGGAGCAGTGTGTTAAAGGCATTCTCGAGAACGTTTGCAAACTTTTGAGCTCAAATCAAAACAATATCACTCCGCAGCACCGCTCCAAACATTGAAACACACTGTGAAGCAAAGCGCAGCACTACGGCCTTGTTGACGTGAGCGGTGTTCGACACTTTGATTATGCTCCTATTTACGGAGCCAGGGCTGTGTAGAGGTATCAGATATTCTTTCCAATGCACAGAGAACATTAAGCTAGCAAAATGTGAGGAGATATTTGCTGAATTTGACAAAGTGTATTTATTATCTTACATGTAGCTTGCAATAGCTGACTATACATTTTAAATCCCATTGCTGCTCTGTTTCAGGTGGCTTTGCTCGACCTGCAATCGAACTCCAAGATTGCTGCCCTGCTGCCCTACTTTGTCTATGTCATCAGTGGGGTAGGTCTAGTCTCAGCCTCTGCCATTCAGCAGAACTAACATTGCATAAGAAACTCATGCAGAACTACTGACATGCTGACATGGTTACAGGGGTCTTTCAGGAAGTGTGGTAGTATATTTTCATTGGCCGTTAGCATTGCCACTTACAAGTCTGTATTTAATCCTGGCGCGACGCTAGTGCAGTGCTTTATTTACCAATGTCAGTCTTGCCGTTAATTGTAAGCAGTGAGTTCAGAATAATACCACTTTTGGCAGCGGAAATATGATATATCAGTAACTACAGCCCTCTACGTTTTTATAAAATCCTGTGAAACCCTTACCTACCTTGTAGGTAAGGGTTACCTACCTTGTAGGTAAGGGTTTGGATGTTAGGTGTGCAATGAAATTCGCTTGTTTCTACAATAGCCAATAGTGCTCAAGATGCTTTTCGTGCACAAGAGGAGGATTAATGTAGCCTGGTGTAACCAGATCTAAAGTTCACTTAAAGAATAAGGTCTGACAACGCTCCATTGAGAAGTGTTAACAGTGGCTTCCTCCTACTCTGGTTAATTTAGAAACTATTGGACAGCGTGGAACCACTCAGCTTTGCTACAACTGTTTTGATCGCCTCATCTAGCTCTGCCACCATTTAGAAACACGCTTGACTTCAACGTCAACTCACACAGCCATTGGTCTGCGAAAACGCTAATGCGAACAGGGTTTCCAAACTGTAATCTCAGCAAAATCAATTGGGGTGAGCGCAATAGTCGGGAGGAGCCAGGCTAGTTAAGATTATTCAGATAAAGTTTATAATTCAGAAGAAATAATTCCTGTGGTACTGTATAACGACATAAGACCGTTCAAAAGGCCAAGTTCAAAACTGCCAGGTAACTGCCTTTCAGTGAGCTTGACGTTAGGTGCATTCATTCTCCCTCTCCCTCGCTCCCCTGTAGGTGAAGTCTGTGAGCCACGACCTGGAGCAACTCAACAGGCTGCTGCACATGGTGAAGAGCCTGGTGCAGAACCCCTACCTGTACCTGGGCTCCTATGTGCGCAGCCTGGTGTCCAGCGTGATGTACTGCATCCTGGAGCCCCTGGCTGCCTCCATCAACCCCCTCAACGACCACTGGACCCTCAGGGACTACGCAGCTCTCCTGCTGAGCCACATCTTCTGGTAGGACCAGCCCCCTAAACATCACACACACCGAGGGCAGTTCTTCCTTGTTATGTAAATGAGACTATATGATAGGTTATTTAGACTGGATCCTATATAATTTATTGTAGAGTTGACTGAATGATTTTTAATTTTGATTAAAACATTTGTTACTTTCTCATTACCCTCCTGGATGAGTTTAATTCCTCCCTCTGTGACCCCCTTCCTAAGGTTTGCTCTACCTCCGCCCTCATCCCCCACAAGTGTGAGGAACGGTGGGGGGGGGGTGTTGCATGTGTCTTTGCGCGTGTGTGACATGTGACTGAGTCTGTAATGTGATCCAGGGCTGCACAATAAGCCTGGCCTGTCTTCCCCAGGACCCATGGAGACCTGGTGAGTGGTCTGTACCACCAGATCCTGCTGTCCCTCCAGAAGGTCCTGTCTGACCCTGTGCGCCCCCTGTGCTCGCACTACGGGGCCGTGGTGGGTCTCCACGCCCTGGGATGGAAGGTACGAACCCCCCCCTCCTTCCACAACCCTGTTCCTGGGGACCCACTGTCCTGCATGTTGTAGATGCCTCCCCCTGCTCTAACACCTGAATCAAAAGCATGTATTGTTATCAGTTAGGATCAGGTGCATTCTGGAAGACATCTTCAGCAGGGCAGGGGGCCTCCAGGACCCAGGTTGGGGATCACTGCCCTATAGTCTGTATTCCTGGAGCCTGGCTGGAAGGACTTACCTGTCTCTTCCAACCCCGTAGGCCGTGGAGAGGGTGCTGTACCCTCACCTGCCGGCCTACTGGGCCAACCTCCAGGCCGTGCTGGACGACTACTCCGTGTCCAACGCCCAAGTCAAGGCCGACGGCCACAAGGTCTACGGAGCCATCCTGGTATGAGTCTGTCAGTGACGCCATTGTCGAGCATAGGGATGTCACGAGAACAGATACTTCGGTACCAAGTCGATGCCAAAATTCAGAAAACACGACGGTACTCGTTTTTGGACGCAAGTGTAGCTGCACCTCCGCCTCCACTCGTCGAAAAAGAAAAACAGAAAGTAGGCTATCTTGCGTTCCAGGCGGATCAGGGAGTAATACATAAAAAAAAAACAGTACCGTAAGCTATGCATTGCAAACGGTGAACATTCCAGCCATAGTTTCCATCTTAAAAATGTTTACCGGCTAAGTAGAAAGTAAACAGTTCTGTGCCACATCCATCTGGGGAGCCGTCCATTGAAAATGTTTTAAAAGGGAAGGTGCTTTCAAAAAAAACTTTACGGATGATTGGACGAACCCGTGAACCAGTAGAGCCTGTTAAATCCACTCTTGCAGTAGACATGTCGGGAGCCTTTGCTCTTCTAATAAATTGTAATAAAACTGATGCTATATTATATCACCAGGGTTGGGTAAATTACTTTTTAAACGTAATCTGTTTCAGTTACCGGACTAAAAATATAATCAGTAACATAATTTTGTGATTACCTATATTTATTAACATAATATCATTACTTTCCATTACTTTTAGTTTACGTCACGTCCAAATAATTGTTATTTGAAATTCCATCCAAAGCAATTTACTTCAATGGCGGTGCCAAATCTTTCTATTTTTGTGACCGTTTATGTTGCTCAAGGGATCAGATTAAAGTAGGACTTTGATTGACGTTAATGAAAGGTGAAGAGAACAGCCGATTGTTGTATGCATTTTGTTTTCTGCAAACTTATCTTAAAAATTTGAAAGTAGTAAAAGTAATCATCACATTTTAATAAAAAACAATCCTGTAATCTGGTTCCACTATTTCAGATGGTAATAGTTGTACATGTAATATCATCACATTAATGTTCAGTATTGTCAGTGTTTATCATTGCCATGCCAGCCGTCCCTTTTACAGCCATGGTTCTGGTGGCCTGTTTTTCCTGTCATGGATATTGAGATGTTTAGTCAGTTAAAGTCAGGGAATTTGATGTTTGATTTAGAGTGGGAACTCTGAGTTTTGTCTCACTGTCACACTCCTTGCTTCAGATTGAACCACTCGGCAGATGTTGGCTGAGCTAAAACTGACAGGGAGGCAATATTAGGCCATGCTGTAATCCTAGCGATGTTCCCTCTCTGTCCTGCAGGTGGCAGTGGAGCGTCTGCTGAAGATGAAGACCCTGTCTCTGTTCCAGGCAGCAGACGGCCAGACTGTCCCAGGCTCGGGCCCGGGCGCCGGGGTGAGCTCCCCGGGCCTCAGCCCGCCCCCTGCGGAGGCCGCCCTGGGCATTGCCAGCCACCTGCAGGCGGCCGGGGCGGGCTGGCAGGTGGAGTGGCGGCCCGTGCCGCTGCCTGCCATGTATGGCGAGCTCTACTCCTTTTTCGGGGACAGCCTGGCGGTGCGCTTCAGCACGGGGCCCGGCCCGGCCCCGGCCCCAGCTGGGCCGCCCTGCCCTCTGCTCGCCCCGCCCCCCGCCGCGCGCAAAGAGCCGCCGGGGCCGCCCGTCAACCCCGACGGCGCCCGCAAGATGCCGCAGCTGACGGCCAGCCTCAGCGTCAGCCCCCGGCAGGATGGCAGTCCCCGCACGGAGCCACTCACCCCCAGCCTGGCAGCCCCTGGCCTGGGCAGGTAAGAGCCGTGTCAGCATATCCAGTTAAAGGCTACGGTGTGTAGAAGTACTGGGCTGTTGTTACAGCACGCATAGAGGAATGCAAGGAGATATTTGTTGAATTTGACAGTTTGCTTACAATCACATACTATGCCCTTTTTAAGGGCCTGAATATGCTATTTTTAACATGAGTGTAGCAGCAAACAGCTATTTGCTATGTACATAGTGTGCGTGTGCGTGTTGTATTAGCGACAAAATTAGCAACTTATTCAGACCAGGGAAAAGGCGAAAAATATATAATTTTGTAATGTATTCTCATGCATTACAAGTGATTACAGATTGAGTTTCACATGAATATGCGATGACATCATCTTGTGCCTTCTGGAGCTGGCGCTAGCTGCTTTCATTGGAGAAGTGTGTGTGAGCGCTCGTGTGTGTATTTGTGGCCCGTAAAGCGATTTCTTTGGAAGAAGGCGGTGCTCTAGTGTAATCATTCCCAAACTGTGGGGCCCGCTCCAAAGGGGGGGAGCGAGAATAAAAAAGAAAACACTAAATTGATTATTTTACCGTGACACCTCTAGGGGGCGACATAGTTTTAAAAGCTG
>JAODTR010020616.1:0-14705 GCA_025399935.1 Amblyopsis rosae
CTGCTGTCTGTCCATTGCGTCGTCCGTCCCCACTCCCCAGCCCCCCCCCTCTCTCTCTCTCTCTCTCTCTCTCTCTCTCTCTCTCTCTCTCTCTCATTCCCTCTCTCTCGTGCGACCATGTATACATGCTTCTGTGGTGTGGGAATCCATACCTCAGCTCTTAATGAGTATTTCGCCCTTGTTTTACCTTTTTTTATTTTAATTATTTTTATATTTCTTTATATTTCTTTATATAGTTTCTTTTTCCCAGTGCTCATGCTGTAGGGAAAGTGTGGGTCCATAATTCCGGTTCATTTCCAACAGGGCTATTTGTGTGTTAAGTGAGTGATGTGCCACTGCTTAGCTCCCAAGAAAGACAGCGTCCCTCATTCATCAAACTTACGCAAGACCTGATCTCAGAATGCGCGTGGGCTCATTTAGCCGACATAGTTGGTATATATCACCTGCACCGTGGCTGTGCCATCTATGCTGTCAAGGTCTTGTCTGGTCAGAGAGCAGCTACTGTTATCTTTGTTCTCATTATCAATAATAATAATAATGAGGGCAACTTTACCTTTAAAGTTGTATTTGTTTCAAAATGTTTTTTTTTGTATTGTATTGTATTGTATTGTATTGTATTGTATTGTATTCATTATCTTAATAATAATTAATGAAATATGGTATTTCTGTATTTGAATCATGCCTCGTTGGCGTAGGGCAGTGCAATTAATAACATTTTAATTGCACTTTCAATTTCAATCACAAAAACAATGTAATTGAGAATAAAACTATAATTTTGCGTATTACATTCTGCAAGTAAACTCAATGAAGTATTAAGGGAAATTTCACAGTTGAAGGTGTTTTTCCACTCTTGATTTGTTTCACCATTTCATTGTTTAAGTGCAGTAACTGTAACATCTTTCCAAAGTCTATGTGTAACCGTGTCAAATAACTGATTTCAATATTTACCAAAATAATTGATTCTTATTATGATAATATTCCATAATTGAGCAGTCGTATGTTGACATGTTTATTTTCCCCAGGGTCTCTTGGAAACATATAGTATATTTCCGCTCATATTCCCATATATTTCCAATATGGCTGCACTCTTAGCAGTTAATACAATACGTGCGTGATGTGTTCTCATTCCGTGAAGATGTGTGAGGGGAAAGTGTTGTTTGAGCAGAAGCCCGTCTGATACTGTATCAATGCTAGACAATACGTTAACACTGTGAGTGTGTGCGTGTGTGTGTGTGGTCCCAAACGGGCTGAGACAAGGCTGACCGACAGCAGACAGACTCGTTCAGGAGCCAAAAGTCCTGGTCAGCCATGACAAACATCTCCGCTTTAGAGCATAACGTGAGCTCTGGTTCTGGACACGGCAGCCAAACGGAGTATGGCACATTGTTCACGTGTGATTGGTGTCAGCGGTAAACACAGGATCTGTAGCCAGTGTGTACAGCTAAGCTGCTTTAACCCCCGGCTCCCTTCCTCATTCTACCCCGGATCACTGGACTGGAGACTGCCAGCACAGCCCCCAACAACACAACCCCCAACAATACAATCACCACCACAATAACAACTGCAGCCCCCCCCCACCACAATCACCACCACAGCCCCCAACAATACAGCCCCCCCCACCACAATCACAACCACAGCCCCAACCACCCCAGCCCCAGCAAGCCCCCTACTACCACCACCAAAGCCCCACCCAACTGACTGACTGACACAGAAGTGGCTTTGCGCTGTGCCAAATCATCAATGTGTTGAACGCACAGAACATGTGCGTTTAGTGTAAAGCAACTACTGACTACTAAAGTGGCAAATAGAGATGAGCTAAATAAACAGATATGAATTATTCAGACACGTAATAACACGCCTAAATAAATAAATGTTTGCTTTATGCAGCAGTGGAGATTTCCATATGCATGGCTGGTTTCTTTCTTCCTGATTTCTTTGCGAAGCTTTTTCTTTCGTTGGCTTTGACAGTCCTCACACCCACAGAATGTAGGGCGTGTGGATAATAAATAAATAGTGTGTAAACAAGAACCTGTGGCAAAATGTATTGTTGAAATGGCTAGATCTGTTGGATCAACTTAAAGCGTGTGATCTTTTGACTAAGCCAGGTGAGAAGAATTGCTTACCTTGCACTGGGCTCATTTCTAGGGAGGGTTTGATAAATAGTGGCCATTGTCCATTGTCTGCATTTTCTTGTTTTGCCATACATATTGGGGAAAAAAAGAAAACATTGGTTATCGTATCATTGAAAGTGAAGCAGTCCTATGTTAGACAATGAGCCTGTGTCCTTGCCTTATCTCTGATTTGTCTCCTATTGAACCGTTTGCATCTGTTCCACTGAACAATAGCTTTTTTCCATGATAATAAAATATCTTGTTGTCTAATAGCACTGCAGTGTAATTCTGTAGTTATTGGTGCTATAGGAAATATAAAAACATAAACTTCACTGACATCGTTTTCATTTAAAGAAGTCCTATGCTGCACTATCCAAAACAATACAAAATTAACTCAATGTACTTTTTTCATATTGAGCTTTATCTGGTGTAACTTGGCATCGTCTCACATTTGAAACAATTTGGTGGGGGTGTTTTTTTTTTTTGCAATTGTATAATCACATCAATCTGCTGGTGTGTGTGCGTGTGCGTGTGTGCATGTGTGTGTGTGCGTGTGGTCGACCACTTACAAGTAGACTGTAGCACACATGAAAAAGCAATTAACTGTTAACACGTCATAACCTTGTTGGCCTTATCAGTTACGTATGCCTTTTGTTACGGGCAAGGTATTTCTATATCTGATGCATATATACGCACATGCAGGAGTCACGCAACTGTTCTGTTAGATTGTGTAATACTCAACTGGACACGGCACATGCACACATGGGCATAACGCAAACGCACGCGTGTGCCGTGGTCTAACCGTGTGTGTGCTTGCGTTCACGGGGACCCCTAGTGGCCAAAATGATGCAATCACTGCTAAGCAGCGTTATTTCAGGAAGAGCAGCACAAAGTTTTGGCCACGGCCACGCAGCACATTGTGCACATTATATCAGTTTTTTGCCGTCCTAAGCATAAAAAGGGCAGAGGGAGGGAAATGTGGAGTCTACAGTGCCTACAATGTACCAGAATAAACCTACCGGTGGCACAAAATCAATGTCTCACCACACTATCACATAGTACCCCTCCTTTCCACCCCGCTGACGCAAATGCTATGCAACCACCCAGAGATTCTCCTGCCAGCAGAACAGTGCGGAGCAGTTCAATAGCTTTCCTCGAAAGGGGTGGACACCGTATGAAAGGTGCTGTCATACCAGTCGGTCTGCTCAGCTGGCCCGTTACCGTGGCATTTTAGTGAAAAGAGCACAACATGGCGGGGCTCATTGTCTGAAGACGCTTGCCCCTGAAAAAGAAATCAAAACTGCTAATGCCGAGCTGACGTGTAGCGCTGACGGGAGCTGGGGCGGGTTAGGATGTGGACTGTCATGGATGTGGATGTGGACTGTCATACTTTAGCGCTGTTTTCAGAGCTACAGAAGTAATATATCAATGCAAGGTATCACATTTTAACAATATAAGATGAGCTACAGAAGTAATATATCAATGCAAGGTATCACATTTTTACAATAACACGTTGTCACGCCCGCGACACGGGCGTGAAAAGCGGGGGGCAGAGCTTCTGATGGAGCACCCTATGGCATTGAAGGGAGCGTTTTTGTTTTGAGTTCAAATTTAGAAAGCTTTTTCGAGAATTACTGACTATAGCTTTAATATAAGAGGAAAATCACACAGTAGCCTCATTAATGTTTCCTTGTGTTTTTCATCATTGCTAATGTTTGTTAGTTTTGGCCTTGTATTAAACTGAACTAATTAAATTAATGGCGGGTTGGAGTTTTCAGTGTGATGTTTCAAATTAGATAAGAGTCAGAGAAACCAACACAATACGCTCGATCTTACAAGGTACTGTTGAAATGTCAACTGTCTTTTTTTCAAGCATTATAAATGCAATTTGTTAACAATTAGAAGTGGATTAAATTGCTCTGAACATTATTGCTATGAGTATTGTGTGTGTGTGTACAATGATACCAAGAAGATTAGTTTAATGAACACTATTTACAAAATCTATGTAATCACAAAGGTTATGCATAACCCAACAACACCCAATTTGCATGTAAAATAAGGCACTGGCACAAACAAAGGCAGTGTTCAGCAGACAGAAAGTAGAATCTCCTCCATTTAGCTTCATTTACTTTTCGTGCAATACGGTTTTAGAGACAGACAATTGAAAACCAACAACGTCTCCTGGATGGGGGCCAACACACAAACACTGAAAACAAAGAGAAATTTGTATTAATGTGCTGTATAGTTGTGTGTCACTGGCAATTCATATCAAACCAAACCACTGGGTGTGTTTTTTATTTTATTTTATATAGCCTAGAGTCTTTCGAGGTAAACAATGCTATTTTGATCTGAAATTATATACGTCCAACATAAAACATATGCAATTCCTGAAATTGAATGTCGTGTTGGTTTACAAACTATTTACTGCCACGCCCGCAAACTGTTACAGAGAGCTCAGGAAATACCCTACTGTACCTAAAATATATTTATGAAGTCACCTACAATCCTCTGTATGGCTGTTCTATTATTTGCTCCCTGAGATGTGTGCTTTGACAAATACATTTCAGCACTAGCGCACCAGCAGAAAAAAACCTTCTGTGGATTCAACTTGTCTCTGTTTCAGCCAACAGCTCTCTAAACATCCCTCCCAAATGCCCCTGTGTCTAAAAAGCTCTTTTGTGGCCAAAGCTTGACAATGGTGCTTTTTCATGTGCCGACCAAATCGCCGTTCAATTGGTGCGTCATGTGGTCAGAGGCCAGCCGAAGCCATTGGTCATACTGTGACATTATCACCACAAGGCCACTCCCACTTGTGCACCGTGGCCATTTACAGGGCCGGACATTCATCTGCTCCTCGGGCAGCCCGGCTTCATTATCCTCGCTCAATGGGACGCCACGGTTCTTGCTCTGCTGCCACCGGCAAACATGCCCCCCTGTTGTGCTGTGCGGTGGCTTGCTGTGTCTTTGTCTTTGTGTTGCGTCTTTGTTTTTGTCTTGTGTCTTGCTGTTCATTGTCTTGTGTTGTGTCTTGATGTGTCTTTGTCTTGTGTTGTGTCTTTTGTTGTGTCTTGATGTGTCTTTGTCTTGTGTTGTGTCCTGTGCTGTGCTGTGTTGTGTCTTGCTGTTCATTGTCTTGTGTTGTGTCTTGATGTGTCTTTGTCTTGTGTTGTGTCTTGTTGTGTCTTTGTATTTGTTGTTGTCTTGTGTTGTGTCCTGTGCTGTGCTGTGTTGTGTCTTGCTGTTCATTGTCTTGTGTTGTGTCTTGTGTTGTGTCCTGTGCTGTGTTGTGTCTTGATGTGTCTTTGTCTTGTGTTGTGTCTTGTGTTGTGTCTTGCTGTTCATTGTCTTGTGTTGTGTCTTGTTGTTCATTGTCTTGTGTTGTTGTCTTGTGTTGTGTCCTGTGCTGTGCTGTTGTGTGTCTTGTTGTGCTTTATGCTGTTTTATGCTGCATTCAGCCTGTGTGTACGCGTGTGTATTTGTGTGCGTGCACGTGTGAGACGATGATGGTCGGGGAGATCGCAGCTGAGTGACATATGTGACGGCCCTGCCTTGTTTCAGCAGGCCTCTGGTCCTTATTGGCTGGGTAGGCCCTAATTAGGCTAATGCACCTGGGCATGTCACTTATATAGGTGTGTTGCAGCACACTGTCTGTGTGGCCCTCCTGGCACCACACGTGCTGTTGTTGGTTTGTTCCTTAGTTTGGCTTGTTTCTTAGTTTGGTTAGCACGCAACACGCACCGCATATATTCAGTACGTACGCCTACAGACATTCACACCTCATTCTATGTTATTCTGTTATTTAAGAGTTTGGTTTGTTTGGTTTACGGCCTTTGAGCCAGGTCGTAACATGGGGGCTCATCCGGGATTCTGTTTTGTCTTGTTAACCTGGTCGGTTGGATATTTACAGTGTGTCTCTGGGAGCGTGCACATGTATAGCATGCTAACTGACTCATCGTCACGTTTACCGTATTTGATTGCTTTAACTGACTCGTCACATTTAACATATTTATTAAATTGCTATTACTGACTCATCTTCAAATTTACCGTATTCATTCAGTTGCTATTACTGACTCATCGTCACATGTACTATATTTAATATCTATAAATATGATGTACTGCTGAGAGTGGTATTGCGTCGCTGGTTCACATGTCTCATGTGTTTCACAGAAGAACGGCTGTTCCTGAAAAGGTTATATAGACTTTATACCAAAGGGGCCATGTCTCAGTTTTAATGCTGTACCCCGTCACTGCCCTTCTGATTTCAGTCAAACAAACGTGCGAGGTGACGGGTCGAGTTACACACTTCACCCTGACGGAGTGAAGCCTGCGACTAGTGTGAAAAACTCTTCCTGCTGTGTGTTTATGCAGCATGCATCCACGCGTGCAGAGTTTTGCTGCTTTAAAGATTAGCGTGTGTGTGACCGGTCACCTGTTTAAATCCCCTGACTTGGGCTAGGAAATGGAATAAATGAAATGAAATAAATCACACAGTTTAAACGTGTTTGAGCAGTGCTCTACCGCTCCCGAATAGCTGTTCGGCAGTAGCAGGCCATGGATGTATTATGCTTTTATCCATGAATATACAGGAAAAGGATGTGCTATGCAATAGATGTTATGCGATAGATGGTGGGGGAAACCAGCGTAGGTATGGATGTAAATAGAATATCGTGTATAAATGCGTCATATGACACATTGTTATGCATCTATTTTGTTGCATTGCTTTAATGAACCCTTTACTCAGGCTAAAGCCCCAGGCACATTTAATGTTATTCGCTCATCACCGCTCATCAGCTTTGTAGCTGAAAGTTGGTTGCTGGTTTACATTTTAGGCTCTGGTTGCCTAGGTACTGCGTCTGCTAACTGTAACTGTTTCTGTCATGTCAATCAGTGGTATCCTTAGCTCCCATTGGTAGTCGTCTCTGGTAGCCTGGTAGTCGATTAGTTCATCTCTGTACCCACACACTTTGCACCGTCAACCGTTATTTCATTTGTCATCGCTATGTGAATCGTTGAATTTCATTGACGTTCCATGGTCTCTCGTTGCTTCACTGCTGCTATCGCTTTCATTTTACAAATGAAGAGCTGCAGCGCACATGGGAACATCTTCATTACATGCTTTGCCATTCTTATAATTAATAGTCAACAGGATTTTTAAAATTCTTGACACACATGGATAATTTTTCTGATTATTGATGCTTGAATGAATGCAAAGCATAAGAGCAAGGGATTGCTGTCGAACTGCATCCAGTTGCCCTACTGTGCTGAATCACTGTAAATGCTGCGATCTGTGGCCTTTTCGATAAAGCCTGGCGATGTGTACTGAAATAATCTCAGCAACACCTGCTTGTGACGCTGTGCTGTGGCTCTGGCCTAATCGTTGATATTTACGTGACATCATTAGGCCAGCATGATGTTTCTGCTCTGCAGTGTCCCAGGAGGCCTCGATTTATAAGGCCTTTAAAATCTAATTTTGCTCCATGTGAGTTCGGTATCATAAGAAGGGTCTTGTACAGTTTGTGACCTTAGCCAACTCAGAAACTACAGGAACTTGAAAGCATGTTAGACAACGCACTACTGGGTATCTTCCTATGCTGAGTGTTTACAGTGACATTTATAGTGAAATGGGCATATTTCCATTTAGTTGCTGTATTTAATGAACCATTCCGTCTTTTTCCCAACCTAGCATTAGTCAACCTTACATTCGCTCCGTGGTTCTCAAACTTTTTAGCTCACGACTTTGATAGTATTTAAATATAGGCTAGTAGCAGAATACTTAATGTACTGTATGAACTGTACTACTGAAAATTATGGCTAATATATGCTAATTCTACTCATTTAAAAATTATTTCATTTCTGAAAATCATCTCGTGACCCCTCCTCTGTGTTTCGCGACCTCCACTTTAAGAACCACTGTGTTAGCTGATGCTACTGTAGATTAATTTGACACATGAATGTTGTAGAAGATGTTAAGCTTGACACAGCTAAATTGTGCTAATGCAAAGTACTGCATTGTCAACAATGTGTGATGTTTCCTGTGACATGAGTTATACAGTATTTCTACACTTAGTTGAATAAACTTTTACTGACCTTTCAAGTCTCTTGAATTACAAGTGTTATTCTACCAACAATAGTGCTAAACTATGAATAATTGATGCTAAAAATAACACTTTCCACTACTGATTGGAACAAACTGATGTAGAGCTACTGTACTTGTACAGTCATGAGAGAAATGGAATGGCAATTTAGTGGCTTAAAACCTCACGGAAACCAGGGAACTATGGATGATGGGAAGGTAGCAAACAGTGCTCTCTTTTACACAGGCCAAGGCGATACACATTTTAAAAACAAGTGGATTCTGGTGTGTTAATTAAACTTGGAATTTTGGTGTTCGCTTATGGTGGTTGGCAAAGATATAAGCTGACAGTTGGCCACATGTATAAACAAAATTAATAAGTACAATCAGTATGCTTCCCCCCCCCCAAGTAACTAACCATTTCTGTTGAGTTTAATGTTCCACCTGCCAGTTTTGCTTTTGCGAAGGAAAAAAAATAAACAACATTCTGTTCCACTGTGGCCAAAGCATACACAAAACAATTAATCCTGAGGAGCAGTGTGCCAATATTAAATATTAATGCAGTGCCTGTGTTTGAAATGTGTGGTCTATTAAGCAACGCCATGCGATGGATCATTGAGCGCGGCGTGGTTTTGCATATCTCCAGCATTGTAAATATAGCTGTCAGTAAATATAGACATTTATAATAGATGGCCTCTGTTAATTAGCTGCGCTTGCTGGAATATTTCGGAATTAATTGTGAATGCAGGTCCTTTAGATACACATACACACACACACACACACACACACACACACACACACACATACAACAATGCTGAAGTCTTCCATGGGAGACCTTAGGATTTAGCCTACTTGCATTCACTCGGATGCCATTTGATGTGAGAGTTCCCAGAACACACATGGCATGTCTGCGCACGACATGTGGTGTGCCACATCCACTCAGAACACACTGGCAGCTGTCAGTGATGGCTGGTCCATGGGCAGAATGTTGCTGAGGTAACGCTAATGGAAATGTCACCAATCACAAACTCGCACGTTTGAATCAAAGGGTAGCGCAGACACTCAAATCAAAGTGTGGGTCGCTTTCCTGGTCAGTAGATACACCAGCCACGCCAGAGCGCTAATCCTGCTTGTGTGATTTCACCGTGAGGTTCCGTTGCCTGTGCATTGACGGCCGTGTGGTGCAGCCAAACAACACATATGCATTTAAGCATGGCTCCATAATTCATAGCACACATTTTAGTCTGCATGTGAATAGGAGGCCAATGTGTCCAAGCAGGTGCTTTTCTCTCTAGCTTTCTCTCTTTCACTCTCCAGCACAGTAATGTGGTTTATAAAATTGTCCAAATACTTTAACAGAACATGTCTCTAAACCACCGACGTCGAAGGTGTTTAGGTAGCAGACAACCTTTTCCTTGTCATGGTTACTTATTTTGTCATTGAAGGTAGAGTCAGCGATAGTAATATATTTAAAAAACACACACTTTTTTTGGTCAAATTCAGATAATATATTCTAAAGCTGCCTGTTCTGTAGATTCTCAGAAAGCAGTGTTTTGTACAAAGCCCCGGCTCTGTCAATGGAAACACAAGCAAAGTGGTGCATACCGCACCACACAACACCATCGTAGCTTTAGTCTCAGCCACTTCTGTCAGCACTACGTCACATAAGCACCCCTGTGCTGAACATCTGATGCATAGACTCACCCCTGTAAGCTTGACAACATCTTTCCGAAAGATGTCTACATCCCAGCATTTAAAGTTATAGTGAGCTATTGCAAGCAAATTGTAAGCTAATACACATTTAGTCAAATTCACCAAATATCTCATCGCAGTTCGCTATCTTACCGTTCTCTGTGTTCGGTGAAAAATATTATCTGATACTTCTACACAGCCCTGGCCCTCAGAGGGATATTGTTATGATTTGAGCTCTACGTTAGCAAGCGTTCCCGAGAATATCTGACCCTGCCTTTAACTGCTTCAGAACATTTCCCTCGTCTATTCTCCCCCCTCTTGTCTGAAGTCATCAGTGCACTCCAAGCAGGTCATATGCCCCCGGTGGGCATTACCCCCTATTGCAACATGTTTTATTTTCTCTGTGGGTTGTCGAGTGGGAAATGGATGGGGGTCTGTGCTTTGTGTCGGCCAAGAAAGGGAAGTTGTCGCGTTAGAGAGTTAATGACGACATTCCACCTCGGAACATGCTCTGTCGACCAGAAGGCTCGTGTCCACACAGCATCTCCACAGAAGAGATACGACCCCCCCCCCCGCCTTTCTCTGCCCAGTTCTAGCATGCACCACACACACACACACGCACGCAAGCACACACATGTTGTTGTCAAAACATGCGACATTTAACAGGGTGCTCATAAGCTGCCTCTCAACACAGCTGCCTCCGTGATGCAGCCCGACAGCTCCAGTGGAGATTGTGCTATTAGGAATCTCAACCAGTGACCTTAATGCGTTTCACCATCTGTTGCTTGTTTAATGTGGCTTGTCCCAACGGATGGGTCGGGATGGTCGACTGCACGACAGAATGCACATGTGTGTGTCTTTCTTCTTTTGGATGTGATCCTTGTCAAGGAAGCTTCAAACCTCCAGACTGTGTAATATACAGCGTCCCAGCCTCTTACTGCATCTTATTGTTTATGTAAATACAGCTTAAAATACAGTAAGGGTAACATCAAGTTGGTGGACTTGCATAATCCAAATCCATGCTAAATACTATAATTATGTTCCTTAAAAGCATTACCTGCAGACAGTCAGCATGGGGGAAAGGTCAGCCTCATTCGTACAGTGTTTTGTATAACGTGCTCTACCAAATGGTCTGTACTTAAGGGTGTGTTGTAATTTATTAAAATGACCTAGTCAAAGTTTTTTTTTTTTTTTTGACTGATTACCTCTCACCTGTAGTCATTTAAATTGCCTCAAATTAACAAAAGACTTCTCAACTTCTTATAGTTGGGCAGCAGACGCACATAATGCCAACCATAAATCACTGATGTTTGAATGTGAATAGCACCTAAACACCAGGTTTTATGAGTTGGAATTCATGCCACGGTACTGAACAATGGAGGAACAATCTCTGAACGCAATTACATGTTCTTAATACTTCAAGTAATATTTACATTTCCCATGCTCCCCTAGAGAAACGAAACCCAGGGAAAACAGTCCCAGGGTTTCATTGTTTCGTTGTTTATTTGTGACTGAGAGTAGATTGGGCTATTTCTGTTCTTTTCTTACATTTTTTTTGGTGAATTCTCATTTTACTATGAAAATCCAATATGGTCTATAACGTAATGATGTATAAACAGGCTCACAATTATGCTCACAATCAATAGTTTACACTGAATGCAACAGCAAGCGAGCATCCAACTATCGCGTTGCATCGAACGCTCTCTGTCCACACTGAATCCATGGCAACATGTAGCCTAAACAGACCACGTTGCCTACCTGTCAGCAGTAGCACACTAGAGAACTGCCTTCTCAATATTCACAACGCAATATTAAGGCCGGGGCAGGTAGATAGGTAGGCTACTGCACATGTATCATACAACCACCATATCTAATTGGTCAAATAAGCTAACTAGCTTGCAAGCTCTGTTGAGCATCCTGATAGAAAACAATCTCCCTCCAGCAAGCTGCCACATTATTAAGGTAACTGGATGAGCAGTCCCTAGTCTATTTCAACTATTAATAAGATAGACCTAGTTCTGTGGTTTCAACGCGGGCGACAGGAAGCGAATACAAACAGGGCGTCCGCCAAAAGTTTTTCTCAAAACTGCTCCGCATCATGCAGCGTCGAATCGCTCGCGTCTAGCTAGCTAGGACAATCCAATTGAAAAGGTCGCACTCAAACTGATTTTGTATGCGACACTCGCTCGTGTTGCATTGCGTTAGGACACGATGTTAGAGGCTGATAGCATCAATGCTGTATTGTTATGTTGAGGAGTTCTTCATATGCACATTGTGTCAGTGCAGCGATGAGTAGTAATCAGCTCTACACTTCACATGACGTGTTATGTCAAGAACAGACCTTTCTTGGTCTTCATTGTATGTCCAGTGCTTCTCAGTCACATTATTTTACAAAGTGGGCATGGCGTTAGGGGGGAGAGATATGACACCACCCACTCCATCTGTACCCTGGATGATGGATCAGCACGGTGTTGTCATGTCAACACACACTCCTTTGCATTTCTGAGCCTCTAGCCATACGTCTCCCAGGCACGGTGTTGCACCAGGAACGGCTCGCCTTTGATTGGTGGCCGTGTTGTTTACTTTACCGTCCCAGCAGAAGCAACCGCAGTGATTGAGTGAGCGGCGGAAGACTAACGCGCGTGCATGTGTGTGCTGTGTCTCCTTGCACCAAGCAGAACAAAGATCTGTGGATCTTCATTTGAAGACTCTCGGATGCTTCGTGTGTACTGGAGCCAGCAAGACACTTCTCCTCCTACTGAGAGAGTGATTAGTTTGGAGAGGCTGCAGGAACTACAATGAGAAAGATGCTACATTTCTGTTCCACGACTGTTTGCCTGCCTGTGTTTTGCTGATTTAGTTTTATATTGCAATATTGGCTCGCCACCAGCCTAAGGGAAAGGGAAATGCGTTCTCCATCCCATCTCCAGAGTCTGGAGCCAGGAATAATTTTTTTCTTTCTTTTTTGGTCCACCCTTTCCCGACACGACACACACACACACACACAGACACACACCTCTATCAGGGAACTTCTGAACTGAAACACAGGCCTCTGCCTTTTGACCGTTAATGAGACAATTTCATGAAGCCAAAGTGGTTTGGTTCTGACGCATCAAAGCTCACCCCTGTCATTTAGTTCTCACTGTTCTCTCACGGTGCGGTAGGTCTAATAAGCGTCTTTTCCTTGGACAACTATCCTCAGTTGTCTTCCTCACAGAAGCTACAACGGTGAATTCCTGAGGTGGAAGGGGGCGTGGGGAGTGGTGTCCCTTAATTAAAGCCCGGTGGGAGTTCTGACATTCCAACAGCGCGTCCATCTCAGACTTTACAGGGGAGGAGGAGACATTTCCACCGGCTATCTCCGGTTTTGATTGCGTGTCACGGGCGTTCCCTGCGAGTGAGCCTCAGGCCACTGGCTGGAGACCAGTGGCGACCAATCACCAGCCATTAAAAGCTCAAAGGCAAGGCGGGTTCCCGTTCCAAGCAAATGTCGTGCCTGCTGATTTCAATTAGGTGAGTTTGCCCCGTGCTGCTTCAAGGTGTGTTGATTAGCAAAGTAAGCTGGAGTAGTGATTTGTCGAAGTGAAAGTGTGCAGTGGCTCCCCATTTCATGTTCCAATTTAAGATAGCGCTCATTTGCATGCAATTACCCTTTGTTCGCTTGGATTATCCTCTGGTTATGGGGCATAGTAGGAGCATTGTTTCCATTTTCTCTATTGCCCAACTTTTAAATTAACCTATAATTATTATTCTTAATAATATTATTATTATTATTAGTATTGTCATAATAGTAGGTGCTCTGAACATTGCAGTGGATTTTACATAAATGGTAAATCTTTCACATGAATTTACATTTGTAGAACAGTATAAAGATGTATGGATACAAGGCATACTGTGTGAACCAGTTCATTTTGTTTGAAGGAGTTATCAATGTGCAACTATTTTAATTTTTTTTTTAGATGTTTGCTTCACTGCTCAGAGCTTCTATATTATTTTATTTCAGACTAAAACATGCATATTTTGTGTTGTTGCTATTGGCGGACGTTGATCAATAACATTTGAGCCTCCACATGCGGCCGGATGTGACAGATCGATGGCTATAGATCAGTATTGATGCTGCCCATCAGGAATCTCGCTCTGACACATAACCTCTCTGCCTTATTGCCCCCCTCCAGATATTCATGCTCTGCTTCAGATGTTGATTATGTTTGTGAAACACCCTCCCGCATGACGGAAACATGATTATCTTTAGACATTAGGTTAGTGGTAAGGTGGAGGCAATGTTAGGTGCTAGGTTAGAAATGCTTTGCCACTAGCTTCTCAGTTTATTTTTCTTTATTTCAGGAAGATCTCAGCTTTGGTAGCTTGATTCTGACCTGAGCAAAGTGTGCCCTTACAGTGTTCTAATGTGCATGCAATGCCTGTGCCCTGGAATTGTCACCGCTTCTCTAGAAAACCCTTTTTCTCCCTTCATACTTTCCTAAGCAATTTTACAAATGTGCGCTTGAATCGTACCCGGTGACTTTACTCACCTGTCAAGCGGGCTTCCTGTCACACACACACACACACACACACACACACAACCTCGCATCGGGAAAAACTTGTAATTTTCCTTGGCCCAGGTGTGCAGACACTGCCTGCCTATATCACCTGCTTCAGAGTAGAATCTGTCGACTTGCAGTACACGCATGACACATGATGTGCACAGTCAAGTCTCGTGCCGTGTGTGTGTGTGTGCGTGCACGTGTCTTCCTTCCTGGCCCCGATTGGTTTGAGGTTGCGACAGGTGAGGTTGGTGGGGGTAGGGGGGGGGGGGGGGGGGGGGGCCA
>JAODTR010020644.1:0-19321 GCA_025399935.1 Amblyopsis rosae
TGCTTTTTTTCGATTGTATCTTTCAAAATCTGGCTAAGTTACTGGTTTTTCCAAGATGACATACTCATCCTTTAAGTGCTGAAGCCACTAGAGACTAACTTAAAGACGCGGTCAATTATTCTGGAGAACATTTGCCAAGAGGTCAAATCCAAACAATATCCCTCCGCATCGCCGCCTCAACCATTGAAATGCATTGTGAAGCAAAGTGTAGTGCTACGGAATTGTTGTTGTGAGCGGTGTTCGTCACTTTGTTTATGATCCTATTTACGAAGTCAGGGCTGTGTAGAAGTATCAGATAATTTTTTCAGCACAGAGAACGGTAAAATAGCAAAATGCGAAGAGATAATTGGGGAATTTGGCTAAATGTTTATTAGCTTACAATGAGCTTGCAATAGCTGACTATACCTTTAATTTGTTTGGCCATCTCCAATTGAAGCAGTCTTTAACTTTGTATCTTTTCAAAACCTAACTATATTTTTTGGGGTGGGGATTATTAATTGAATAGATTGTGGGAAAGTGTACTGCCATTTTCACTCTGTTCTGCACTCTGTGTCCTGGCTCTGAGTAAATATTTTTTTTTTAAATTGTGGGGGCGGGTTGTAATTCACACCCAAATGATGCATACATGAATCACCAGATAGAAATGGCTCTGAATTATCACAGTCATATTACACCGTACACTGTGACAACTGTTTCCAAATTCAGAATGTTGCATATACCAATCATTTGGATTGATTAATGCTGCAAACAAATAAAAATGACTCTTGACCCAAACATTTGTCAGTTAAGCCATCAGCTAGAACAACTCTCTGATTAGACGTTTCCAATAACCCCCCCTTCTCTTTTCCACAGTTTAAAAACAGGTTCCCGTTACACCTTTGATAGCGACCCAAGTTTTCATCTTTTTCAGAAGTGGGGAAATACGCTCACTACCCCCTTTTATTGACTTGATGATACTGCACTACAGCCAGTTTTTCCATTACTTTTTCATTTCAGAATGCTGCTTTGCGCTTCAGTATGCCTAAGCGGTAAATGGAAAAGTATACCTTAGAATTTCTACCACGCTAAGCCGCTTAGGAGGAAACATGTAAAGGCACAAATTTCAACATCCTAACATGCAACACAATATGTAGTATAGCCCCACTCCTTAGTTGAACTAAATGAACACAGCAGGTACAACACTTATACAGGGCATTTATGACACTTTCAGGACGCTGCATTGTGAAGCAAAGCGTAGTGCTACGGCTTTGTTGATACGAGCGGTGATAGCCACATTGTTTATGTGCATATTTACAGCGCCAGGGCTGTTTATAAGTATCAGATGATTTTTTTCAACACAAACAGAATGGTAGACTAGCGAAATGCGAGGAGATATTTGTTGAATTTGATAAAAAAAGGGCTTATCATTACATTTAGCTTGCAATAGCTGACTATACCTATAATGTGCACGCAAGTGGTGATCCTGGCCTAACTAATTAAGACATTGGTGCCTTTCTGCCTGTGGCCAAATGTAGGAGTGACATCACATGGTGGGCAATAGACTGAGCGGTCCCCATGCCATTTTAATTCACATACAGAATGAAGGTAACACTTACAGGTAGAATATAAAAAGAGGCACAATTACATCTCCATGACAACCACAGAGAAAGATCTATGGTCTATGAAAGGTAGCTTAAATATGGCAGATTTCAACATACAATGGCTTCAGAAATTATTCAGACCTCTTCACTTATACATATTTCATAGTTTTGAGTCTGAAATGAATAAAATGGCAATTTTTGCTCATTGGGCCACACCAAATAACTTGTAGGCTGGTGACTAAATGTGACCCTAGCCTGTGGCAACGGTTCAGCTTTTAGCACAACATTGACCTACAGCCCTCAGCCAAGACTATGCTAGAGTGGCTTTGGTACAAGTCTGATCCATCTTGCCTGACCAGGATAAAGCATAAACCCAATAGAGCATCTGCAGAGAGACAGGAAAATGGCAGCAGATACTTCCCTTCCAACCTGGTGGTATCTGCCAGGAAGGTTGTGAAATAGACATGGGACTCACACTTTTTTCCTTGGAACTCTAACGCCCCCCCCCCCTTAGGCTTGGACCCCAGGTTAGGAACCACCGATATTATAGAGGACACTTAAAGTGCAGGACAATCTACAATGAAGCTTGGCTGAGACCTGAACATGGCAGCAGATACATCCCTTCCAATCTGATGGCACTTGAGAAGATCTGCCCAAATCCACGTGTGCAAAGCTTGTAGGGATGGACGCGAGGAGACTGGCAGAGCTCTGTAATTGTTACCCAAGGGGCTTCTACAATGTACTGAATTAAGGGGCCTAATACATGACTGAATGAGATATTTTAAGATTCTGGAATCATGTTTTTCCCAAGCGGGAACCTCCGCTTAGATCATTTAAATAGGGCCCTGTGTCATATAGTAGGATAGGCGGTAGTGGTTTACCGAAGGGGGAACCTCGGGTGCTGAGAAATGAATACAACACGGAAGTCCCAAACCATGCAGTTCATCGAATGGCCACTTGAGGCTGGCTGCAAAAGGGAGTCAATCCCCATAGACTACAATTTAAAAATGACCGACTTTACAGCAAAAATAAACACGTTCAGCCTGGTTCAAAACACAGTTTTGAAATAGCTAGTATCCTCCCCTCATGCCAACTGTACGGGGGGTGAATTATTTTCTAACTCATCGGTTAAAAATATATTATCCATACACTTTATTATAATGTGGGGAGTGATGTACTGCAATGATTGCGACGGCCAGAGCCATCACAGTGTGGTGTTTAAACACGTTGTTAAGAAAAGCTATGGGTGATGTCACAGAGGGTTTGGCCATTTACATATATATACAGTCTATGTTTTTCCCATTGTCATCATGGGCAATTCGCTGCAGATTCATGGATAAAAATGCTGTTTTTGGCACAGTAAAAAGTGCGAGTGGTGACGTCACTGTATCCACCCTCACTAACATATTTCATCCTAATATACTGACGTAATAAGTTTCATATCCTGCACTACAGTACCTATAAGTAGCAAGCAGCCAAATACATAGTCAGGTATTCTATACCATTTCTAGATATTTCTGCTAAGCATTTATCTACAATTCATTGCTGGTTATGCAATCTATTTGACCAAGAAATTATTAAACTGTAAACTGAGTAAATGCCTACTGAGTAGAAATGATGCATTCATGTACTATATTCATTAATTTACACATTTAAATCATGCACTGCAAAAAATCCCTATCAAATATAAGTGCAAATATATTAGTTATGAGCTTGAAATTCACTTGATAAGATTTCTTAAACTAAGTGCACAATCACTTACAAAAAGTCACTAGATAAGCCATTTATATTAGAAACAAGTATAACGCCAAGTTATATATAGTTTTTGCAGTGTGGCGGTGTGAAAAAAACAAACAGATAAAATGGCCACTAAAACTATATACATCATTATTTATTATAGAAGCAGTCATGTCTTGGTAATTGCGCCTAACAGAATACACCAATATTCCCAGTTGTAAATGTATCTAGCTACATGCCTAGCTGACACCAGCGGGAGTAAGTTGTTTTTTTCCCCTCCACCCTTCAGGCAAGGGAAAAACTTCCCACTGGCTTTCTCCAGGGCACCCTGCCTTGATAGTCACTGCAGCATTAGAAAATGTGTGTCTGTCTGTCTCCATTCATAGCATATTAATACAGTTTCTATGTCTTGAGAAGGGAGGGAAGGGGGTCCGGGGGAGACAGGAATACTGTGAATGCCTCTCTTCATGGGAGGCTGAAGTAGGCTTTTCCCGGGGCCGCCAGCACTCCTGCTCTAAAACAGACCACAGATTATATATCCCCAGTGCCACATACAACAGCCACAATCCTCTGGACTTCCCTTTCTGAGGGATACTCCTCTCCACCAGTGCGGTTTGTGTTCCTGTTGGCTTCATTCATGAGCTGGTGAGTTGATGAGAAGATGAGCAAAGGCTGGGAATTAGCACTACTGCAAATTGTGCTGGCAAGGATGTCCGCCGTGTTTGAAATTAAACCTTGATGAATTGCTCCCATCCAACCCCCCCCCCCCCCACTAATCTCAATGGGTAGAAGCGGTGAGTCAGTACAGCTCTGCTTTTTGCCTGCTTTGTTGTGGGGTTTCTTTCTCACGGGGTATGCCAGGGGACTCTCAAGTCCACCCACATGAGACAGAAGAGAGGATGTGAAGGCGCTACTCATGGCTTCCCCACAGAATCCACTGTGACCTTGGAGCCTGGTGTGGGGCCACAGTAATGGGTAAAGGCCCACAAACATACTATTGCTTTACCAAATGTAATTAACAATAAAACGCTTTGCCTGGCTGATCCTCCCCGAGTATTAGGTAATTGTAAATAAATAAATAAAAACATGTATATTATTATTGTATATATGAATAATATGTATATGAATATCCAACCTAAAAATAGAAATTACAACTTTAACAGGAATTAAGTATTAGCATGCAGCAAAAATACCAATGCGTTTTCTACCGCAACTCCACAAAATGTTAAGGTTGGCCTTAATTAACAATATGGAGGAATAAGGAAACTAGGGGTTCTCATATAAGAGGTGATGTTCCCACTGGTCTGGTCCATTCCTTTTCCTCTGTAAGATAAAGGAACCCATACTTGATTAAATGATATGCCTCTGAAAAGGTCCACAATATGTTGGTCTTGGGTTAGGGTTGCAGGGTGTCAGGATGTCTGGGAAAGTTCTCTGTTTAGCTAGTTTGCCAGGGTTCTCTGATAAGCTGTGTGTCCTCCCCGCAGGTTGTTTATTGATAATGTGCCCAGCAATATCAGTACTGTCTTTATTTGTATTTTGGAGAACAATATTTGAGGGATACATTCTATAATGTAATATAATACATTATAATGTTAATATTTACCATTAATAGCTTAAACTAAGAGGACAGGCTGACTACAGTTGTCACTACCCACACATTGAGTGTGTCTATACTACAGTGACAATGCAAGTGCCCTCAAACAATGAGCCATCATCATTACTTATTTCAGATAGCACCAAAATATCTAACAATAGACAGATAACAAGAAAATTATTACTATGGAGTCAAATTCTATGACTTTTTTTTTTGTTTTGGAATTGACTGTAACCACAACATTGTCCAGACAACATTACAGAGTTTGCTTATTAACCGAGAGTTAGCCAAATGTCCAATATGTTGGAATGCGTGGACGATCACAGCAGAATAACAAATTTAACAGGTCTTCCACAGGGTTGGCAACTGGCAAAATAAAAGCTTACTTTAAATGGCTAGTGACTGCCCAATCACCATTGCTCCTATATGGCAGCAAACAGTAAATGACAGCAAGACCAGGCTAAATAGCGCATGTCTGAAATCAAGCTCCATAATTATACATAATCCCACAAATATTGCTGTGTTTATCTCAACGGATTCCGAATTACAGTGCTTTTCCACAGAAAAAAATATTTAGGTCTACAGGTGGAAGCAAAAGTATACCTCCTTCTGCCCCACCCAATGAGGTTAATAATGTGTCAGAGCCGTGCAATTGCGAAATTTCCCATCACAGAGCTGAAAACACCCAGCCATCATAACATCCGTCATAGCCACAAAAGCTTATCAAGCCATGCTCATTTGACCATCATGATGAAATGCATGACACCGACATAACAGCACCTCATTTGTAGGATAGAAATAGCATCCTGGTCCGAACATCAGACCAAGAATATTTTGGTGGGACACCTTTATTCTGTCTGCCAGTGTGATTTTGCGAAGTAGGACGTGTTCTTGGATTAACGTTGACTATTAACCAATCACAGCCTTCTGTCATGATCAATGTATTAGAGCTTATACCATATGTGCCTTTTAATGTATCTTTAACAATATAGTATTGGCAAGTTTACTAGTTAGCATAGAATATAAAGAAAGCAAGCTAACTCACTAACCTATATACAGCCACAGATAGGTAGCTATATATCGCTAGGTAGGTATTAATTTAAAGATTAAATATGAATGACTGGATTGGTGATGTCAGAGGGCTGTGATTGGTTAATGGAAATTTTGGTCCAGGAACGCATGTGGGATATTGATCAAGTCCTACTACAGAATCACATTGTGCGTACGGTACCTTCTTTGACACCATCACAGCACATTACTACAGCCCAACTCTATCACAAGTAGGGGTGCACAATATATCGATTCAGTGTCGTTATCGCAATATCATGTTGCGCAATATCATATAAAAAACGTTGCAAGACAGAAAAGTAAGATGTGTGGATGAGGATGCTAATGACATAAGAGATCGAAGAGGAAACATTAATGGCCAAAAAGAATGTCTTCTCGGTAGCTTGGAATTACTGTTGTACCAGTCCAATATGACGGTCAGTTGAAAATGTGTGGTTTTGATATGTTATGAATATATTTTTGATGTTATTTTTGATTTTGACAGATCTTATTTCTGCTAGTAATTATCAGAATACTGAAATGTGTTAATACTGTAGTAATATGTTGTAGTTAGCCTGTAAGGCTGCTGCATTCTAACAGAATGTTGTTTGCTTTCTATATCTGGTGTACGCCTATTCAGCCACTCACGCATGTACAAATTAAAAATGCTGTAAATAAAAAGAATATGACACTTGCTGTGAAGGCAAAGGTGCATTCTGTGAAGTATAAGATAAGGTAGATAGATGTGTGTAGAGCAGATCAATGAAGCAGGCCAAACATGATGAGTCAAGCTGTGCTCTGTGCCACAGACACACCAAAGCCTATTATTTATATACTTCTATAGATACATATGTCTTCTCTCGCCTGACACTCAACATTGTTTTTATTGGTTGACTCCCACTTTTTCTTAGCTTGGACCATTAATTAAGTGAAAGTTACACAAATCACAATGATGAATTCCAATGACAACTAGCAAACCATTTCTCTACATCAATGAAAATAAATAATTTAACGTGTACAATACGTCATCTAGTAAGCTACGTTAACAAAAATAAATTCATAAATTCAACATGAACAATAATAAATATAATACTACATTTTAGTATTTAGTATTCATTATTTTTAGTTGGCTATATGTTGCACATAAAAGAGTCTTCACCGTTATGTGGCAATTAGAGCCTTAAGAGAATGCAGAAAGCATCTGCGGTGATTTGATCGGACATGGTTGTTAGCGCGACCTAATTCCTGGTCTGGGTCGCAAGTGCCCCGTTACTGCACCCCACCCTGGACCGCTCCCCGCCATCGCTAAACATGTATTAGCAAAGCGTTGATCGATAAAGTGTACTTTCTAGTGTAGCATAACGCACAAGACATGCCTTTGTTCGGTTCACCCTCCCAACTTCAGCGTTGAACGAAGAACGCGTTGCTCAACTAGCCCTCCTGACTTCTAATATATGGTGTCGCACTACTCAAACCGTTCTCGCTAGCCCCCCTCGCCAAATTTTCCCACCCTGCCTCCAAGGTAGATCTGAAATGTTCATGTTGAAACATCGCAGTGCGCTGACTGAAAACTTCACAAAATGTATATATTTTCTGGCAACCGTGTCTCCTATCATATCCCCATTGCGCCAGTTATAACGTAGCATAAGGTACCGAACAATTTAGGGCATATAGCTTGAGAGGAACAAAAGTGCTTGTTTTGGTGACACGATGATACACCAAAAGGAAACATGCAATTGCAACATTGTAACAAGTTCGAAAGGCTTGCGCAACAAAAACAAACTCACCGCAACTCCAGTGTCGCTCAGGAAAATCCCGAATATTTACGAGATCCTTGAGGAAATAGTCTTTTCCACGTTTTCAAACCCCTACCCCTGGCACCAAGAGTGTGTGCGGGGTGGGGGGACTTGGGTGATAGGAATGATCTGGGACACAGCCTATTCCGAGGTAATACTTTGTAGTATGTTATGACTATTCGGAATTGTCCTTCAAAAAAAGGTAAAATTTCCAAAACGCTCATCTACAATCCTATTTTTTTTGCCTTGCCAATGCACAAGGGAGGTGAAGCCCACGATTTATCCACTGTATCCGGGCGCGTCGGCCGACTATTCTAGTCCGCCATGTTGTATGTCTGGTCTGCATAGGAAGAATGGGAAGGGAGCCGCAAATTCCCAAGCCAGGCCCCTTCTCTAGTGTTTCTCGTCATAGTCCGCTGCGCCATCTGTTGACCATGGAGGTTCAATAACAAAAATGCCAACATTCCAGAGCGCCCCCCCCTCCCCATCAAATGTAAAACTATGATTTGAGTGGCGCCGTAATCTATATATTTGGTTCCTTCAATGCATGATCGTGTTTTTCAAGTCTGTTTTGTAAATGTCATATTTAGTCATAAAAACATAGTTCTGTTTAAATAGCTTACAGTACAAAACATTTCTTTAAATGTGAAGCCTTCATTTATGACATTGTGCAAACATATTTTGTATTAATAGACACGTTTTGGCATGTGAGAACCTGTTTGGGCTTATACCTCGATCAAAGATAATTAGATTTATTAACATTTGTTGACCATCTTTCCAGAACTAAAAGCATTCTAAAATTAGTCAACATAAAGCATATACTTCACAGGAAACATTTCATCCTTTTTTTATTCATATAAACACATGTGTGAACTGGTAATGAATAAATAAATATCCCAATGTACATGTACCATGTCTTGCTTAAGTAGTTACTGTTAAATTGAAATAAATATTCTAAAATGGATCGGAATGTTTCTGGCAAGCATGTACCAGTTTTACTACACAGGAAAATGTGTTGTGCACATTATGTGCTGGACATTAAGAATTTTAATGTGTCATTCAGTTGTCCAAGTAAAAGTTACTAGGCATGTCTTGTAATTTAACAGGTCCCTCATTTCATACTGTTCTTTTTAAAAGTATTTAGAATTTGTGCATTTCTATGTTGCATGTGTAACTTTGGTGAACAGCTGCCAACGTGTTAGCAGGTACAAAATGCCTACTTAGACAGCCAGGCTGGCAATTACAGCCCGGGTAAACTCATCACTTGTGGCATAGCCCCCCAGGTCTCCAGTGCGCACCTGTTGCAAACACAAGAACAGTGTGTTACACTCATACACAGCTGTAGCAAACACATGTCCTCACACAGCAAATACACACACATGCCCATGGTCAGCATATTAGTGTTAATAAATGACTCGCATAAGGAGTCATTTATTAATACTAATCAGGGGTTTCAGACTCAGGTCCTGTAAGGCCGCTGTCCTGCATGTTTTAAGATGTAGCCCTGCTCCAACACACCTGAATCAAATGAGCGAAGTGGGTCGTTATCATGCTTCTGCAGAGAATGATAACCCATTCATTTGAATCAGGTGTGTTGGAGCAGGGAGACCTCTACAACATGCAGGACAGTTGTACTGCAAAACCAGGATTGAGAAATGCTGGTCTAGAGGTTTACAAATAAAGTATTGCACTTTATACTGCCATTGCTAAATCAAAGACATATAGATTAAAATTAATACTACAGTGTTAGTTAAGCTTATGAGGCATTATTTTATTTGCAAGTATTTGACAATAAAATATAATCAGTGTTTTATAAATAGGATACATACAATGTTATCTTATGCCTCATTCTCCATACAAAAAAGGCACATTTAAACACTATGCAATATAGAAATGTGAATGACGCATACCTATTGTTTTAGGATTAAAAGTTGACATTACATCAAAATACGACAATACAAACAATTGCTGAATCAACCCAATAATGGTTTCACCCAACCCTAATGTAAATACTAAGCAATTTTTTCATCATTTATCATTGAAACGCTCTGGAATGTTTGGTTTATCACCTAATGAACAATGTTTGGTTAGTTTAACGACATGAAGACACACAAAAACAATTTGTATTTAAAAGGTGGCGTCAGCATTCTGAAAAAACATTACTATTTGAACTCTATGAAAACAAAAACACCTCTCCCTTCAATGCCATAGGCTGCTCCCTCAGAAGCACCACTCCCCACATTGCCAAGGCTGAGAGTGTTGTGTGGTGTGGTCTGCACCACTTTGTGTGTTCCCATTTACAGAGCCACGAAGGGCAATTTGAAAACACTAGATTATGCTTTCAGAGCGCGCACACACACACACTCTCTATTAGGAGATATTTGAAGTATTGCTGACCATCGCTGATGACAGATTTAATTACCAAGTTCTCAGAAAAGGTCAATGAACTAAATAAATAAGGAAGAACTTGGAAGGGATTAGCAACATGTATTAGAAGTGTAAGAATGTGTTAATTTATTATAAGCATTGCCAATTAGAAAGAAAGTTAAAGTAGGGTTCCAAAAACAGTTATTTGGCACTGTGAGTAAAGCAACATTCAGTATTCAGTGCATGTCACAAAGGCATTTGAAGATTGTTGAGGCGTGCGTGTCTGGGGGTGGAGACATCTTATTAGGCAGGGCGGTGACGAAGATTATCCACAACTGCATGGACAAAATCCCCAGTGGTGGAGTACCCGCCAAGGTCTAGCGTCCTAACCTAGGATGTGCAAACGCACACAAATGTGCATTCACACATGAGCACATGCACACATACAAACAGAAGGCAGAGGGTTGGGATGAAAGGGAAGAGGAAAGCCAATTGAAACTACTACAGTAGCAGGCAGATTCCAGTCCATTGACATACACTTAACATTTGTATAGCTCGCATTAATATGTACAGTGCATCCAGAAAGCATTCACAGCGATTCACTTTTTATGTTACAGCCTTATTACAAACTAGATTACAATATTTTCCCCCCCTCAGAATTATACACACAATACCCCATAATGACAAAATGAAAAAAAGTTAGTTACGAAATTGTGCAAGTGTATTAAAAATAAAAAACAAAACAAAATCACATGTGCATAAGTATTCACAGCCTTTGCTCAGCAATTCCAGACCCGTCTTTTTGAGCATAACGCGACAAGCTTAGCACACCTACTTTTGGGCAGTTTCTCCCAATATTCTTTGCAGGACCTCTCAAGCGCCATCAAGTTGGATGGGGAGCATCTGTGCACAGCCATTTTCAGATCTCTCCAGAGATGTTCAATTGTATTATGTATGGTTGTAGCCAGTTGATAAAAGGTGCCTGGTTTCCACCACACATGATGCTTGGAATTCAGGTCCAAGAGTTCCATCTTTGTTTCATCAGAGCTAGGGGTGCACAATATATCGATTCAGTATCGTTCTCGCAATAACATCGAAAATGTTGCAGGAAGTGAAATATTCAGTTTATTTTGTCCATTGGCTTTTTGGATTAGTTGTGTTTGACTTAGACAAATGTGTGGTTTTGATGATTTCCCATAACCTGTGTTTTTACTTACGTTTAAACATATCTAAATTAATATTGATATTGCAAATTTCATGATCAATATCGCAACACCAAATTTGATCAATATCGTGCACCCCGATCAAACTCCAGGTGGGCCGTCAAGTGCCTTTTACTGAGGAGTAGTTTCCGTCTGGCCGCTCTACCATACAGGCCTGATTGGTGGAGTGCTGCAGAAATTGTTGTCCTTCTGGAAGGTTCTCCTCTCTCCGCGGAGAATCGCTGGAGCTCTGTCCATAGGGTGACCATAGGGTCCTTGGTCACCTCCCTGACTAAAGCCCTTCTCCCCGATGGCAAATTTTTTTGGCCAGGCGGTCAGCTCTAAAAAGAGTCCTGGTGGTTCCAAACGTCTTCTTCAATTTACAGATGATTGAGGCCACTGTGCTCCTTCAATACCTTCAATACTGTATAAATCTTTCTGTAGCCTTTCCCAGATTTGTGCCTCGATACTATCCTGTCTCAGAGGTCTACAGACAATTCCTTCGACTTGTGGTACCTTATATAGACAGGTGTGTGCCTTTCCAAACCATGTCCAATGATCAACTGAATTTGCCACAGCTGGACTCCAATCAAGTTGAAGAAACATCTCAAGGATGAGAAACAGGATGTGCCTGAGCTCCATTCTGAGTGTCATGGCAAAGGCTGTGAAGATGCATGTACATTTTCTTTAAAAAAAAAACATTTTCAAAACTGTCAAACAAACTTTTTTCCACTTTACCATTCTAAGGTATTGTGTGTAGAATTGAGAAAATCTATTATTTTAACCAATTTTGGAATAAGGCTGTAAACTAAATAATGACATCCAGTCAGGATATACATTTATATAGTTTAAATTGTATATACATTTCAGTAAATCAATAGAAGAAATACATAAGTAACAATTTCCAAAGATTAAGTGAAAATATGTCTTACCGCACACACCCAGTTTTTGCATGTTAAATGAGAAGGCTGTGGTTAGTTGTTCATGTTAGTGCGGCTGTCAAAGAAGGTTAGCACTTGAGGTTTTGTTGCTTGGAAAATAAGTTAAATCAATGTTGAGAAGATTGGGTGAGTTATGTTAAGACTGCTACCTTATTTGAGCAGGTTGAAAATAAGAAAAGAGGAATGTAAAAAGTTCAGGGGTTAGCACACACAAACACTAAAGATTAACTTAAGTATTTGGCCCTCCAGCACAGTCCATTATGGCTGGCAGGTCTTTCAAGAATAAAGTGTGTGGGTCAATATAGAAATTAATTGTGTCCTCCACAGTTTGGATGCTACTACTGTATGGTTTCCATGTAACAGTTTGGTGCATCTTCATCAATACATTGAGATGCAAACTGGTCATGGCCTGGAATGCACAAGCATGGAAACACAGACCTTGGTCCTCAGAAAGAGTAGTTATAAATAAAAATATAAAGTTATCTTTTTGGAGACCCTTAGCATTATAAATACCTTAATTTCCTACTGGAAACTGGTGTAACCAGACCTAAAATCTACTTTGTGAATAAGGTCTGGCAACGCTCCATTGGGAAGTGTTCGCAATTGTACTTGGCGCAGCCCTCTGGTTAATTTTGAAACTACTCAACAGCTCCAATCGGCGTTGCTACAACTGGTTTTATCGCCTCATCTAGTTCTACCTCCAGTTCGAAACACGGTTGACTTAAACGACATCTCACTAACCCACCCTGATTCGTTTGCAAGCAGGGTTGCTGTGCGAATGCTAATGTGACTAATCTCAGCAAAAATATAATTGAGCTGAGAGCAAAAGTCGGGTAGAGCCAGGTTACCCGTTATGCTCGAATTCATACAAAGTTAGGGTAGCTAACATTTCACAGATTACTAGGGAGGTCCATTTTCCGCCAGTCTACAATACTTAAAAGGTATTGTCAACTATTGTAATTGTTTATGCAAGACATACACTTCGTCAAATTGACCAAATATCTCTTCGCATTTCACCATTTTGCCATTCTGTGCATTTGATTTGAGCTTGATGTTACCAAGAGCTCTCAAGAATGACTAAAGACCGCCGCTCACTGGCCCCGTCATTTGGTGGTGCGTCAAGGAATGAAACGTTCCAATGGTAAAGTCAAATTGACGGAGGAGCTCAGAAACCTGCAGATATCCAATGCATGTTTATAACAGCATTCTAACCTTTGGCGTCGACGCACGCTCAGATGCCTCCAGCGGGCGTTGCCCCGTTAAAAAGAACTAGTTCTAAAATCCTGGCATCTCTTAACATTCGTTTACGCCGTCAGTGGGCCTATACCCTCTGCCTTTCAGCATCACAAACGTAGCATAAGATATTACCGCTGTCATTCCAAAGGCTGTGGACAGCACCGGCTTGTGTTGAAGCACATACAGACACATTTTTACTTTTTTTGCACAGGGACATTCTTTGTTAAATCAAAATCATATGTGCAGTTATCAATTTATGCTTTGCAGCACTAGGATGTCGAATTGTCAAGTGGAAAGCATTTTATACAATGTGCTTTTGCAGTCTCGGGTAGTGGGTCACCTGTCTCACAGCAAACAATTACTCTGATAAAATAAAATAAAACATTAGTATATTGTTAATTTGGAAATATGAACAGTGAAGAATGAAGACCAGATTAGCGTTAGTATGCATGCTCTCACAGCTTCATGTAAACATTTACAAAAGGAAGACATTGTACAACCATAGTGGATCCCACTGCCCTAGCCTACTGGTGTTGAACATGCGGTGAGGAAATATATAAATCCTAGCAATGAAGACTCATGTTTCAGATACTGTATGTCACATAAAGCTCATCTGTTATCACTACATTCAATACATATTTTCTAATATGGTCAGGTTTAGTCCACCATGGTTGTTCTATGAATCAGTGTGACAAGACTGGAGCTGAACAACAACAGCAAAGAAAGACACACTAACCTTGCCCTGTTTGATGACCCTCCTGACTGCATCTGACACCATTTGGGAGTGATATTCCAGGCTGTAACACAATACAGGGACAAGACAAAGACTGCCTAATACACATGTCCTCATTCAGTAACACACACGCACGGCCTGGGAAAAGTGGCAGAGTTATGATGTGAATGTGATGCTAAAGCTTGAGAAGTTGACCCACTTGAGGTGCCTGAGCATGTTAGCAGCACTTAGCAGCATAGCCGTGGGGTTGGCGATGTTCCTGCCCACAGCCTGGGCGAACGGGTGGCGAGCGCCCTGAAATACAAGACGAAAACAGATAGGGCTTCGTATAACGTGTGTGACACACCACCGACACTACTTCAAACTACAATAGGCCCACTACAGCTTTTCTTATTATTATTATTATGAGCAAACTACACTGTCATAGAAGGTACCAGTGTTGAGGTGGACTTACTGTACACATATTCTAGACAAAACAAAATCTAGTTTGAATCGAATTGATTCGATTAACAAAATAACTTGGCATTCGTTCTGTTCACATTGCACATGTGAAACTCAATAGCAATTTGAGAAAGTACCACAAATGACAATGGCTAGATAACTGTATAAAACTAACCCTGACCCATTAGCCATGTAGAGTGAAAACTTACAGTCTCAAAGACAGCATACTCTGCACTGTAGCTCTCCCCGGGTACGACTCCCGCTCCTCCAACCAGACCTGCTGCCAGGTTGTCAATGATATTGCCGTACAGGTTGGGCATCACCAGCACGTCAAACTGGTACGGGTTCTGCACCAGCTACAGTGCGGAAGAAAGTGCTTTCAGCATAAAGGTAAAGGTGCTTTTATTGTCACAAACACAAATACCTAGCGACATTCATCCTCTGCATTTAACCCATCCCTCAAGGGAGCAGTGGGCAGTCGCTGTGCAGCGCCTGGGGATCAACTCCAGATTGGAGCCAGTGTCACTGGTCACATGACACTGACTGGAGGTTGAACCTGACATGTTTTGTGGATAGTGGGGGAAACCGGAGCACCCGGAGGAAACCCACGCACACACGGGGAGAACATGCACACTCCACACAGAAAGGCCAGGACGACCGGGGTTCATGCTGTGAGGCCAGTGCTATCCACAGGGCCACCGTGTTGCCGCATAAGCAGCGGTTGTAATCTGATAGCGTTTAAAATAATGTACCCTTTGCAGGCACAGCTATTACACATTGTATAAAAGAAAGTAAACAACGTTTTAGTTTACCAGACCTACGTACTCACTTAAACAGTGAATAGTAGTGGGGTAGTACATACCTGCATGCAACAGTTATCAATAATGATTGTCTCATATTTGATTTTAGGATAGAACTCCGCAATCTCTGCACAGCTCTGGAGGAACAAGCCATCACCCAGTTTCCTGGAACGAGACATAAAGCAGAGTGTGTATCCATGTATGGTAGCTATAGTTCCGAAGACAATGAGGCAAGAGGATGCCCTGTGCTCTGACGGTGTTCTGCTCACATGATGTTGGCCTTGTGAACTGCAGTGACCTTGTTTCGGCCTTTCTTGGTGGCATAATCGAACGCAAACTTGGCTATGCGCCGTGACTTTTCTCTGGTGATGATCTTCAGGCATTCTATTACTCCAGTGACACTCTGAAAAGCAAACAAACATAACATGTACATTTAAAAGAGATACATTTCAATACAGTAAAGCATACTGTTTGCTATGAAAATGTTCTTAATAGCAATATGTTGCTGAAAATGCCCACTATGTTAAATCCATGGCCACTTGACGCTGGCTGCAAAAGGGAGTCAATCCCCATAGACTCAAATGTTAAAATGTCCGACTTTACAGCAAAAATAAACATGCTTACAGCCCGTTTCAAAAACCTGTTTTGGTCTCTATAGCTAGTCTTCCCCTCCATCACAACTGTACGGGGGGTGAGGGATGAATGTTTTTTTTAATAACTCATAAGATAAAAATATATTAGCCAGTTAGGTTGTTGCAGGCGGAGTGAGGTACTGCAAAGATGGCGACGGCCAGAGCGCCGCGTTTTTCCAGGCTTCTAAAAACGTCAGGAGGGCGTTTATCCTCGCTGAGCGCCGGGGGCTGTGGGTTTATTTCACGCCATGCGCTGATCACTTTTTAGAGTTGAAAATGTTTCAACTTTGGGTTTAACGCAGCGCCCATCACACGGTTTCCCCGGCCATTCAATCTCAGCGGTGAAGGGGTGGGACAAATACTACGAGCAACCGTCACATCCTACTTCTTGCACACGACGACAGCAACAATGGAAACGTCTGATGATATCAATGGACTAGCACAACAATACGAACATGAAAAATTATGTATAGAATATTACAAATTAAATAATTGGTTGATAACACAATCTAGCATGTCTATTTTCAACATATGAATTCCCACGCAGATTCTGTATCATAGCAACCAAAGCGTCTCAGCTGAAAAAAACGCTGCACTTCCAAAAGCTTCCTAGCGCTGCCGGTTGGGCTTTTTCTCAGTTTTCAGCTGAGGGGGAAAAAGCTTTGGTGGAACACGGGGCCTTACCTCGTGCTCCAGCGAGCTATACTCTCCCTCCGTTTGCTCACGGATGATGACCAGGTCCAGGTTGTTATGGCGCGTGCTGTAGCCTGGCAGGCTGTTGACATGGACCACGTTGGCGAACAGGTCCAGCTTACGCCTTAACGCACACATGAAGTAGATGGAGGGAGTCAAAAACTGAAACATTCAATCACCACCACCTCCCGTGCACACGCACAGAGCTGTGGAATCCATGTTTACCTTAGTCTCATCTCATATGACGCAAGCTCCCCTTTGAACTCCATGGGAGTGTGAATCTTGCCTGAAAAGAATACAACACATGTAATGGAGTACAATTTTGATTTTTAAGGCTTGCTATGTCAGCTCCCGATGAAATATAGTACATATATAAAGTACATATAATGAATATATTGTGGCTGCTCCACGTGGCCAGCAAAACTTTACCTTTAAGACATGAGCTGAACAAAAACATTTAACCTCTACAATGGTTCCACATGCCATGAGAATCCTAACAGCAACCAATGGCTACATCTACCTTTAGGATCACAGACAGCTTCTCTGGTTCCCGGAAAAGACAATTGACACAGTTGAGGAAATGTACCTTTCATAGCCACTCTGTTAGTCTTCATAGACGTCAGCACTTGATCAAGCTTCTCCTCACTGGCCATGTTCTGCACCTCGCTTAGGTGGAACTCCTCAAATTCCACTGGCACATCACCTGCCTGGAGACGAAGGAAAGAGAACTAAAGGACTAAAACAGACTTACCTAGCTAGAAATGTCCCAAAATGTTACCACTTTTTGCATTTTACTGCATGTCAGCTCCATTCTTGTTAAGGCACGCCTAGTCTTGTATGAGACACAGCGTTCGCTTGCTAAACGCTCCAAGAACCGCCTACTTGACTGCAAAAGGTATTTTGACCGACATGCACGATGACCAACTACATAACTTATTGACCAAATCGGACATCAAACATACAATGAGGAATTGCACACGTGTCGTAAAAATCTGTTAAATAAGTAGGCTGTTTACTACTGCTTCAAAGAAACTGAATGAAATTAACTAATAATGAACAAAATTATTAAAGCACTGTACTAGTGTTGTGCCGGAATTATAGTCTTGTGAGTGACAAATGCTAACAGCAATGAAAATGTATCACCCCACTTCTCCTGATGGTGCTGACATGTTTACTATGCACCAGACGCTTATCCTACGTACTGTAGTGCTAATGAACAGAAAAGGCTGAGACTAGTATATACCTTAAACACCTCCTTGACGGCTGTCATCAGCTCTGGTCCCACGCCATCGCCTGGCACCATAGTCACCTTGAAAGTGGCATCTGCACGGGCCGGGGGAGCTTCAGGGGCCCGGAGGGCAGCAGACACACTTAGGGGTCGCAAAGCCAGCTGATGCCACCGAGGTCCACCAAGACCCTGAAAACAGAGGTGCGTTCAGAATTGGGGAACATAGCGAATGTTTTCAAACATTTTCAAACAGCTGGTGTTGAATTTGCGAAAATAAACAGTCTGAGGAGGTAGTTCTCAGCGAACACACGATGCTGGACAACGGGTGACAGTTAAGTTTAAATTAGGGATGTTCCCTGCAACTAATTTCCCGGTCGGTTAAACAAAATTTTAAAAGTAGACTAGCCGACTAAGTATGCCGCTTTTAGAATTGTCCCCGCTCCCAGGAACCAGAAATGCATGGAGAATCAAGCGCCACCAACTCCGCGTCAGATTGTTTTGCGTGTTTTATGTGCAGGAGAGACTGAGCCACTACTTTAAAAAAATACAAAATAAAATGTTTAACCGACTAGTTTTTACGATGCCGACAAGCGGTGGTCGCACATCCCTAGTTTAAATCGAATAAAAGTTTGGAACGTTTACAAATTGTTTAAATGTCCTGTTCAAAGCAAAAACACAAACTTTCACCTCATTTCGCCAATTCTGAACACACCTCTGGCAAGAGGGCAAGACTGCAAGAGGAAGCACTATACACCGATCAGCCATAACATTATGACCACCTGCTTAATATTGTGTAGGTCCTCCTTTTGCCACCAAAACAGCCCTGACCCGTTGAGGCATGGACTCCACTAGACATCTGCAGGTGCGCTGTGGTATCTGGCACCATGACTTTAGCAGCAGATCCTTTAAGTCCTGTAAGCTGTGACCTCCATGGATCGGACATGTTTTTTCAGCACATCCCACAGATGCTCGATTGGATTGAGAGCCGAAGAATTTGGAGGTCAAGTCAACACTTTGAACTCGTTGTGTTCCTCAACACATTCCTGAACCATTTCTTGCTTTGTGGCAGGGTGCAGTATACTACTGAAAGAGACATATTCCATCACAGAATATCGTTTTCATGAAAGGGTGTACATGGTCTGCAAAAATGGTTAGGTAGGTGGTATGTGTCAAAGTAACATGAATGACAGGACCCAAGGTTTCCCAGCAGTTTCCCGGCTTGCCTTCTTCCAACAGTGCATTCTGGTGCTATGTGTTTTTCAGGAAAGCGCACCCAGCCATCCACGTGATG